>JAVQIZ010178460.1:12500-14294 GCA_036023535.2 Galaxias brevipinnis | reverse complement strand
CTGACATGCTCTTGCGTAACGGGTGATGTCCACCTACAGACATGCTCATTGAGCTCCCTAAAACGATGCACGGCTCAGTGGAAGCAGACTAGGACTGGCTGTTTGCTTGTGTTGCTTTTGATTGGCGGCGTTACGCCGTGGTCGGAAAGCATTGTAATCAGTGAACCGGCAAAGCGATTCCGAGCTAGGGTTTGTTGTTTTCTGTGCTCTACATGAGGAAGAGAGACGGTATTAACATTCTCTATGTGGGGACCAGAAACACCAGATAAGCAGGTGTAGAATGATCTGTTCTGTTATGTACATGAATCTGTTTGTTTGATATTGCCTCTGTCCTCCAAACTCTCTCTCTCTCTCTCTCTCTCTCTCTCTCTCTCTCTCACAAGCACACATACTCAAGAACATACAATATAAGTGACAATTAGCCTGGTTGTGCACCAACACAAACAAATATGCAAGAATGCTGAATACATACATGAATTGTTTTTGTCACAAAGAAAATAACGCACACACAAGCATAGACACATAAGCCCTTCCACTCATGTACCGTTCTCATGTGTCTGCTGTGGTCCTCTTCCCGTTGCTATGGGTACTTCAGATTTATTCCAAATGAAAGAAACAAACTGCATTCCATATTTATTAATTTCTCTAGCTCTGTGGATGTGCTTGGTGTTCAGTTAGTTCAAACTCTATTTCCCATGAAACCATAATTGATTAAACATGCATTCTTGATATATGCATTTTCATCATTAAGGCCTTGACGTATTGGCAATCACATGACATGGATGTGGTCAAATGAGAGAGAACCCTCAGGTAGGTCCTGTCTGAACCTCTGGGAGGAGAATTCACATGAAATATGAGGTTCAATATGTTTCAGAATTGAATTCAGCAGAGTACAGATGTCAGTTCCTACACCTAAGGCAACAGACATTAGAGCTCCCTCTGTTTCCATCGCTGTCCTTGTCCAGCCCCTACACAGCAGGGCCCCTGCCCTCCCGAGCGCTCCGGCCCACAGCACTGGGCTCTCTCTGTCCGTCCCCTCCGTTCGGAATGGATGGATTTCCCAGCTACCTTATCCGGCTGCTCCCCTTGGGCTGCGGGGGGGGGGCGCGGTCGATCAAAGGTCTCTGGTGACAGAAGGTCCCGCTGCGGGCCTGATTACAGTCTGTCAGACAGAGTGCCTGGTGGTTACGGAGGGCCGCTGGCGGAGGCCAGGATGGGACACTGCGCGAGGTGGGCAGGCCGCGACGGGGTGCGTGACAGACTCGTTATTATTAATAGGGAACTATTTTGAAAAGTGTCAGTGACGACAGCACTTGTTAAAGAAGAAGTTGAATTCTAATGCTAGCTCTCTGGGAAATGTAGTCGCTCCCTCGTGTTCTGGCAGTGATATTTTTGTGTTAAAACATTATTTTTTTTGGCTTGCTAATGTCTTCTGGAGAGCTTGACAGGGAGATATTAATTATGGATCCAATTTAGGCCATTCCAGTAAATGGGCCTTTGTTTTTTGAATCCGTTCAACCGCTTAGTTTTGATTCATTTTTTATTTTAATATTTAATGGTATTGAAAATAACACACCTTGAAAGCTCTTTCTTCATCAGACCTTGCTCAAACTTCTAAGTACTTCTGAAGCCAGGGCAAACATAATAGCTTGCAGCAATATTCCTGTTAGTACAGCTAATGAAGACAGAACTAGAAGCAAACTGTCAAAGTACCAGCAGGCTCTCTGCTAGTATGTAATGGATAATCTACTGCAGTCTGTGAAATCATCCAAATTCAAAGCTCAACTGACAGTA
>JAVQIZ010178460.1:0-10000 GCA_036023535.2 Galaxias brevipinnis | reverse complement strand
AGGCTTTTTGCTGTGTAATACAGTGTTGGCCTTGCTGTGCCTCACAGCAGGATGCTGTACCGTGCCATTCTGCTCTCTGTAATGCTGAGTGCCGTGCCGAGCCGTGCCGTACCATGCTGTGCTGTGCTATGCCATGGTGTTTGTGATCTGGTCGAATAGAGCTGGACCTGTGATCCATTCTAACCACTGGATGTAAATTGCTCTCTGGAGGAAAACACTGCCCTCTGCATCAGCTTCACAGGTCATCGACGGCCGTGCTGTAGGTCTGACGGTATCTCCATCGCTCCCTTGACCTCCGTTATGTTTGTGTTGTTGTTTATCGTTTATCATCCCGCTGTCCGCCGCTTGGCCCGGTCGCCACTGTTAAAGAGAACGTGTTCTCCGTTGACTCACCTGGTCAACGAAAGGCGGTGGTGATTATGCAGATCTCTTTCAGCCCACATCTTTTCTCTCTCCCCCGCATCTTTTTGTCTGTGCGGTCGGCCCGGTCCCCCTGTGTGTGTGTGTGTGTGTGTGTGTGTGTGTGTGTGTGTGTAACTCCCCTCGCTCGCTCTGCGGCTCTGTGTCCCCGCGCTGATCTCTCCCTTTGTCTACTCCTCAATCTCGTTTATGTCGGCTCGCCGTGTCTCTCTCCGTTTTTCTAAAGACATATCTTTCTGTCCTTCTGTGTCACTCTCTCTCTCTCTCTACCTTTCTCTTTCTCTCTCTCTCTCTCTCTCTCTCTTTCTCTTCTAATCTCTCTATCTCTTGCCGCCTCCCTGTACCCTTCCTCTGAGAGAATGGAGCTTGGCTCCAGTTCCGGCAGATAGCGGGAAGTCTGTGCAATGCTGATGAGTAACCCGTGACACACACATACACACACACACACACACACACACACACACACACACACACTCGTTCACCAATTACACTGTCTATGCCAGTGAGGGGGGCTTTTTGAATGACCTGGAAGCTGTTAGGTGCTGTGCTTATCGGATGAAGTGATGAGAATTGTCTCCACCTCCACTCCAGCTACCACCTTGGGTCTGCTATTCTGCTCTAGAAGGGGGATGATGGATGTGTGCTCCCTACCAGTTGAGCGTTGTCCCAGATATGGTACGGCAGGGAATGCAAAATACCTAGCAGATCCAATCGCGCCAAACTGAATTGTATTTACATTTAATAAACGCTCCAGATGGGTTTGTCTGACTGATACTCAATCTCCTTTTCCTCCTCTCCCTCTCTCCCTCTCCTTCTCTCCCTTTCCCTCTCTCCCTCTCTCTTTCTCTCTATCTGCCTCTCTCTTTCTCCCTATCTGCCTCAAGTTAAGGCCAGTCTAAGTGATGGGCAGCGGTTTCGCTGTGATTCTATTACTTGTCTAGTTTATAGAGGATAATCCAATAACGCTCACTGGGATGACACGTAGATCTAATCCACTTAATGAAGGTGATACACTCATGCATTCTGTCTCCTCCCTCTCCCTCTCCCTCTCCCTCTCCCTTCCCTCCATCTTTGTCACTGTCCCTCTCTCTTTGTCTCTCCGTCTCTCTTTTCGTTCTCCCTCCATCCTTCTCATTCTGTCCCAGGGTGTTGATGGAGAGGAATTCGAATGACAGCCGGGACAGTGGTCATCACAGGTGGAATTCTAGCTACAGTAATCCTACTGTGTATCATTGCAGTACTGTGTTACTGTAGGCTGCAGGTAAGACTCCTCTGCTAGGCCTGAGCCAGCTACAACACACACACACACACACACACATGTATGTACTTGCAATGTCAATGTAAACATGATATGATACGCATAAAATGTGCACAGAGTCCTGTGCACCAGGGAGGACCAGCCCCTCACCAGCCCATCTCGGTCAGCCTAGTTTTCCACTGTGGAGACGAGCAGGGTTAGTTAGCGTCAGTGAACATGTCTTCCTTCTCGTGGTGTTGAGCCAGATGCAGGATGTCCGTGTTGCCCCACACATTGTTGTCTCCTTTCAAAGGATCTGTCATGAGGGGCATGGTGTCCAAGTAGCCGACATTACCGAATAGTTCTCTTAGCGTGCAAAAATACACCCCCCAGCCCTGGTTTCACTTGGACCTGCAATGAAGCTCAGCTGTGGAGGCTCCTCTGTGGGAACGTCGTCCAGCACTGGGGCCAGGGGATATGCATATCTTTCGCTCCACTGCGTGGATAAATGGCAAAACGCTGCTCAGATGAATATTCATCAATGGCTGTATCAGTTTAGCAGTGGGACTTTATTGACTTGTAATACCAGGAGCTGGGCTGAGTGTAAAGTGACTGTAAGTGGGTCACCCAGATGTGACATTTAATTAAGCAGCCTTCCACTCCTATTCCGCTCAGCCAGCACAGAGCCAGCTCCTTAATCACTTCATCACACAGCAGTTTGCCCAGGCTTCATTTCTCCATCCATATGCAGGCACCTTGTACGATATGATAACTGCTGACTGGCACAAAGGTAGCAGGCCCATGAGACAGGAGCATGGAGGAGGAGGTGTTGGCTATGACACTATATTCACAGACTTCATCAGTACTGTTACTATAAGTTGATGCTGATTGACAATGACTAACGCACTGCTTCGTCTGTCTCTACCTCTCTCTCCCCTCCCCCCCCCGCTTCTCCCCCTTGCTGCTTCTCTGTTCTCTACGTCGCCCTCCGTCAGTACTATTGCTGTAAGAAGGAGGAGTCCGAGTCGGAGGAGGAGGAGCCAGACTTTGCCGTCACGTCCCGCCTCCCGCCCATCCACTCCAATCACAACATCGTGGCGGCCACCGCCGCCGCCTCCTCCGCCCCCAATGGCCCCGCCCTCTTTGCCACGCCGCCGCTGGCGCGCAAGCTGACGCGCTCGCAGACCTTCTGCCCGTCCTGCACCCACTACGACCTGCCCTTCTACCTGCAGCCCGCCCCGGCCCCCGCGCCGCACCACCTCCTCCACCACCACCAGGAGGCGCTGAGGAACGGCGGCGAGCGCATCAGCTACCGCAGCGTCCAGCAGCAGGACCTGGAGCTGCCGCTGCCAGTGCCCGTCATGGACCTGCCTAGCTACCGCAAGCTGCACCTCACACGCTCCGTCACCATGAGGGACATGTTCACCCGCAGCTGCAGCATCAGCACCGACGTGTAGAGAGCCCTGGACTGGACTGGGTTAGTCTGGACTGGACTGGACTGGACTGGACTGGTCTGGTCTGGACTGGACTGGACTGATCTGGTCTGGACTGGACTGGGTTAGTCTGGACTGGACTGGACTGGACCGGTCTGGTCTGGACTGGACTGATCTGGTCTGGACTGGACTGGACTGGTCTGGTCTGGTCTGGACTGGTCTGGACTGGACTGATCTGGTCTGGTCTGGTCTGGTCGGGTCTTGAGCAGGCTAGCATGGGTGGGAGCGGACTCTGCTGCTTCTGAAGGCATGTAGGACTCCGGCCGAGCTGTAGAGGACAGGGTGTCCAAACTGAAGGAGAGACTAACATTTCACAGTAGGGAAGCCCACTCTCACTGGTTTATATGTAGTCAAAGCCAATCCTCAAGTTGTTTATTTTGAAGCCTTTCTTTTTGTTCCTTTTTGTGCAAAAAAAGAAAATGGTACTCATGTTGGCTCCCTACATGTGGAGTATGGTTTCACTCTTCAGACTTACAGCCCACTAATATTACAGATTCCTATTTATCAAAAAATTTCCGCTGCTGCTGCTGAAAACGCAGTTGTTGAAACTTGTTTAAACAAGGAGATTTCCATGGCCTTTTTCTCCCGGAATTGGAAAGTGCCCTGTCTAATTCAAAGCCTGGTCTAAAACAGGAAAGGTTATGTCATGAAAATGGTGAGATCACCGTGCAGAGAACTGCAGGAGGGGAGAGTGGAGAGGGGAGAGGGGAAAGGGACACACAGGCAATAAAGAAAAGTTATTATTAAGTGATTCTAGGCTATGATGTTTCATAAAGGGCTTGTCAAGGACGGAACCCCCTGCCTAGAGTTCTACATATTTTTTGGAAATGCTCCACGCTGGATGAGAGACTTTTTTCTCAAAGAGTGGCCATTTTTGAACTATGGTGCCAAAGGTGAAGGCATTGTGTGTGTGTCTTACGCAGTCTACCGATCAGGCTCTATCGTTTCCAAACCAAGATCCATACAAGACAGCACATCCTATCACACAAAGAAACTACAAAATGTGCCCCGAAATTGCAATAACATTTTAAAATAGGGATTGTTTGCCCTGACCTACTGATATAACTAAATCATTGGGGTTTGCTATTGTTGACCTTTTTTAAAATATGTATTTTCTTTCAGAGATTGTACTGAATATTGTTGAAACAGAATTGATGTCTGCTGCTTGCTTATGAGCCACCAAGTTTGCGAAACAAAACATTTTCACGTTTAAATTTTTTTTTCCCCAGCAACACTCAAGGTTAATTACCGCGTGATTGAGTTATTTTGTTCACTAGAGTTACAAATTGTGGTATTTTCGCCTAATTCCTGGTGTTTTCTCATATCATTGATTCACGGGCTAGCGATCAATTATATTAATCTCTCTTCATTGAAAAATCTGTGCGCTTTCTGCACTCGACTCATTGGACTTGTGATGAATTGCTCTGTGGTCTTCTTTCTCATGGCCCTGGGATCATTTTATCTGGGGTCTGTTAGTAAAGCCTTGGACTCAAAAGGGCAAACAGGATGGAGGGAATGCTGTTTTTTATGCCCACAAGGCAAGTTGGCCGGCCACTCTTTTAATGAGAATATTTATTGCCTAGAATTAATTAAAGTGACTATTGATGGTTGGGTGAAGGCCTGAAAGCTGATGGCTCATGCCTCAAGTTATTGTCCTTCCTGGTGGATACTTCTCCTCCTCTTTGCTCTCATTTTCTCTCTTTCTCTGTAATTTTTCACTGTTTTTCCATAAGGACACATTTTCTCTGACCTATGTGTGACTTATTTGGTTTACCTAGGTATTTTCTTTGCAAAATATTCATTCATGTGAGGTGCAACGTTTTCTGCACATACTGTACACAGACAAGAACACACACAGAAACACACTGTACACACACAAACACAATAATTATATGTCAATGCAACATTGTTAATATTATAATTTTTTTCTTTCTTAGGATTTTACGTAGTTTCACAGGAAATGTTGTGCCATAGGGAGTTGTAGAGAATTAAAACAGATAATATAATTATTACTCCACAATATTCATGGTTATTATTATTAGTGGTGTTTTTAACTGCAGTGTCGCGCTATCTCTCGGTATTACGCTCATCGTTGTTTTCTTCTGACACAGCCTCTACAGTAAAGCAGACTTGTTTCTCTCATTGTTTCTAATGTACAACAAAACACATGGTTGCTAATAAAAAGCTAATAAAAAATCTCTAAGGTGGTGCCCCGAGTTCCTTCCGTTCAAAGTGAACCCATCCCTCCCTAGTGCATTACAACAGGGTGGATGAATGTGTCGAATAGTAAGATGCAGTTTATGTCGCCAACTTCTGATAGGGTGACGGGAGTTAATGAGATATTCAGAACGACAGTGTTCACAATTGGAACCCTGAAGCAACAGTCACTCTGTTCAGATCTAGGCTTGAGTTCAATGCTGCCTGATGTACACGTCAAACACAACATGACAGCCTTACAATAATGAACCTGCCACAGAGCCAAGTCTCA
The DNA here is from genome assembly GCA_036023535.2 of Galaxias brevipinnis. Classification (NCBI taxonomy): domain Eukaryota; kingdom Metazoa; phylum Chordata; class Actinopteri; order Galaxiiformes; family Galaxiidae; genus Galaxias; species Galaxias brevipinnis. The sequence continues at coordinate 4,362 of JAVQIZ010178460.1, read as the reverse complement.
GACTCCAGATCTGATACCATACCGTCGTATGCTCGAATTTTCTCCCGCCAACACCACAATGCATTAAAAACAATACCATATCGCTCAGCGGGATATGAAACGCCGTGTCGTCAGTGTTAGTTCTACAGCAGAGTGTGCCTGGCATTCATCATTGTGTGAAAAACACCAGTGCACTGAGAGGGAGGGCGCGAGGGAGAAATACAGCACTGTACAATGTACAATACGTACAATTTAGTTGGCGTTTTTAACATTGAGCAATTTAGTGAAAAGCTAAATGGATTTGATTGCACACATGGAGCAATAGACAGAACTGCATTTCTGTTGAAATACTTATTTTATGTGTTTCCCTTTTCGAGTGGACTACTACATTTATTGTCACCTTGTTCTTCAGTGACATCAGTGACATTCCGAAAAGCCTGCGTAAATACTACGGTCTTCACTCACAGCTCAAGTCATTGAGCTTGGAGATAAGGCAACCATGTCAATACAGCATTTGAAGAGAAAGCGGACAAAAGCAGGAGAGGCTTTCTTCCATCTGACAACAAAGCTGTGAGTCAGACTGAAACTATCAGGGAACTCGTGCAGGGGAGCCGATCTTACCATCGTTTTGGACCGGAAATAGGATGGCTATTGAAATGCTGACTCAAGAGTCAGTGAGTGTGAAGATGAAAGAGGGATAGCTCAGCTTGAAGAGAGAGCAGGGGGGGGGGCTCAAATCACAAGCTTCCTGTGTCCTGTTTCCCATTCCTCTTTTTGCACACATCCGGGAACAAGCTCTATATTATATGTAAATATTAGGTAATATCTAAATAGAATAGAATAGAATAGACCAACAGGTGATAAGTTGTCCTGGATGTTACATGCAATCATCATTGGATTTGACCTGGAACTGAAACTCTTCAGCTTTTAGAACAGGAGCCAGTTGGTTGTAGGGACAATGTCACACACGCACATATATTCAGACAAACAGACATGCTTCCTTGGGCGTTGGGTATCAGGGGGTAGGAGTGTTTACCACATCAGCCTCAAATTGGAGATAATGCGCTGTTCGATGTTTCTCTCCCTCTCCAGCCCCTCCCTCTCCGCCTCTCTCATCCACTTATCTGTCTCCCACAGGGAGAATCTCCCCCTGGGACCGCTGAAATCCTATTTCCTTGCCCCTCCTCTCCTACGCACAGAGATCCTGGCCAACGCGGTGAGGCCCAGTGGCTACAAGGTTATCTATTTGTTGTACCTTTTGTCCTGCCCTGTGCCTCACCTCCCCCGGCCAGCCAGACTCAGACCAGCGGGCAGCCATCTTGTTCATTCTAAGGGGAAGTCAAAATCACAGGCATTAATGAAGCACATTATATTTCCCATTCATCTCATGTCACTTGAATGTTTGACAAAAAACATTCTTCCACAGATATTCCAAAGAAGGTAGGCATATGTGTTGTACGTGTGTGTGTGTGTGTGTTAGAGAGGAACAAGAGCGTGAGTGCCTGATAAGTCTTCATGTCTGTGCTGGTGTTTATAAGCAGGCTCATGTTTCTATGTGTTGGTAGATTGATTCAAAGTCCAGCAAAACCCACTACCCTTGGCAGGAACAGCATGTTGTGTGTGTGTGTGTGTGTGTGTTTGTGTATGTGTGTGTGTGTGTGCCTTTGTGAATTATTCAGAGACATAATCGGTAGCTGTGCATCCCGGCTGGCTAGCATGGCCTGTGGAAGTGTATCGATGCTTTATGACATGCTTTGAATCATCCCTCTCTGCTATGAGCCCTCTGGCACAGACAGCTCTCCCTGTCTCTCTCTCTCTCTATCTCTCTGTAGCTCTCTCTCTCTGTAGCTCTCACTCTCTATCGCACCCTCACTCTCTCTTTCTCTCCGTAGCTCTCTCTCTCTGTAGCTCTCTCTCTCTCTTTATCGCTCTCTTTCTTTCTCACTATCTGTCATAAAGCCCCATCCACGAGTCGTGCTCCTTTCTCTTCTTTCTCTCATTTTACCCATCTCTTCCCTTCTCTCTCTCCCTCTCTTTCCAGCTCCCACTTTAAGCTCTAGCTCACTTCTTTCTCTTTATGTGTAAAGAGTGATTGGTGTGTGAGTGTATGTGTGTGTGTGTGTATGTGGGTGTGTGTGACGTGTGTGTGTGCAGTGTGTTTTATGGTGCCTGGCAGTAATTCCAGTGCGGTATGGTTTAGATGTGGTTCAGCCGGTGGGGGCGAAGGCATCGTGAATTTCAAACATGATTGAATGCAAACCAGCTGTCAGAGATAACCAATGCCTCGCCAGCTCCTCCTCCTCCACTTTCTCTCATTCCGCCCTCTTCCTTCCTTATTCTGTTTCCTCCACATCCTCTATCCGTCTCTCCCATTTCTTAAACGTGTTGCTGAGAACACGAGAGAAAGCAAGGCAGAAATGACTCAGTGAGGCCAAACAAAGCCATGAAATGGTATTGGTACGCAGGGGTCTGGTTTGGCAAACCATAAGATTACAAGGGGTCCAGAGTCCTACGCAATGCCACTGATAGTAATGCTCCGATTTTCCACCCGAAGCGTCACCGTGAATCTGCAAAGTGGTGGTGTTCTCCACTCAACACACATGATCCCCACCACCACCATCCTGAGGCCCTTTAAAACTGGGATATTTCTAAAAGGAGAAAGGCTGTGCCCGATGTCTGAATTTTTCATCCTGATGGGTGCTCCCCTTTGTATAACAGCTGATGAATAAAAAATGGCTCCAGAGGGTGCACAAAATGGACACAGGATTTTTATTTCCATACTCTCTATCGCGCTCTCTTCTTTCCTCAAAGCACACACACACACACACACACACACACACACACACAAACACACACACACACACAAACACACACACACACACACACACACACACACACACTGTCTATCTCTCACCCGTAGCTCTGTATCTCTGTCCTTTGTACCTGCATTTGTAAATTTCTTGTTCTCCCCTTGCTTTATCGTTTTTGTATTGACAAAAGGATACCCAGTGTGGACAATATGTCAACTCTGGAGATAGATATCATATCAGAGATATGTCTGGTGGAATAGATAGATATTATCCAGCTTTTTCCAATGTTGTAAATGCAACCGTGATTAGGCTACAGTGTTAGGTGAGGTCTATGGAAGGAAAGCACAGTGACCTTGGCCTTCCCATCGCATAGGGCTGTTGCAAAGACATGTCAGACTCCAATTGTTAGTCCCTCCAAAATTACACAACAATCCTACATCCTCAGTAATTTGTTTCAATTACTAAAAAATATTAAGCGTGTAACTCACACAGAGAGGTGGTTTCTAATTACCCTGGCCTGTGTTACGGTCTGTAGATTGGTAGATTGGTGGTCTACACTTAACATTAGGTTTTCTGAGTTGGTTAGTTTGAAAATAAAATGACCACGGTACAATGACACCATCTAGCGGTAAAATAATATTATCGAAAGAAAAACTTCTGAGCATGTCATGTCCCGCCTACTAATGCCAAAAACCAATTATATTCTTCTTGGGTTTCCGGGGTACAATACTTTGTCGGCTTGTAATCTGGCGCGACTGTTTTGAACATTTTGTAATTTTGGAAGATGTTTTTCTAGATAAAAAACTAATTCCACGGTATGGATACTGTTCAGCATGCTGACACCTGTTTAGGTGCCCCGGATGTCAAATGTTCAATAACTCCAGAAACGAAGAATGTGTCTTTTCATATAAGGTAGCAGTAACGTTAACACAAGCCAACAACAGAGCAAATTAGCTGTTGTTAGCTTGAAACCTAAAACTAAGTAAAAGTCTGACGATTGTGTTGTTTAACTTTACTAACCTTGTGAAAAACTCGTATTACCCTTCCAGTGCTGGCGTTACGGTATAGCGGTGACCTTTAATGGCATAACGATTTCGAAAGTAGTTTGCAAGTGTAATTTATTTGAAACTTTATTAATAGTTACCAGTATTTTAGCAAATTGTTATCCAAACTAGGTAGTGCTGCAGTTACTACAGCATGTGAAATATAAATAGTAACGTTACATTGAACTAGTTATATGAATAATACCTTTTATATTACTAGTAGGTCTGGCAAATGTATTGAATACTGCTACAATTGGGAACGTTTACCCCACACTCATATGACCCCGCCCGCTATTTGCGTACTTCACGTGAACAGCTTCTTATTCAATGTGTTCAGGTTGAACGTGCAGTTGGGTTCAAGAGTCAAGTAACACGTCCGTGCTACTTTTATTTTGTTTTTCTTGAACATGATAGGAAGCCCCGCCGTGAGGCAGGGCATCAAAAAATTAGTTGATACTCATAATGTTCCTCTCCACGGAAATCTTTAGTAAAAGGCGAAAGATTTATACGATCTGAAGAGAAACCAGAGT
>JAVQIZ010178448.1:0-13332 GCA_036023535.2 Galaxias brevipinnis | reverse complement strand
CCTGTAGGGAACTAATGTGTTATTGATGTTAATGTTCTAATGTTAGGCAGTGTTATGCTGTATGTTAAGCTCCTGTCCTGAGCCACCTGTCAATCAAAGGCTGCCTATATATAGCCTGGTAGGGAGGGGGGTTGCCCTCTTGGAGTGAAGTGTTGGAATGTGAGCAGAGAGACAATAGCTGTGTTTCGTACGATAGCTCGAATATTGAAGTTAGTTTAGAGGCGTAGGATATGGCCCAAACAATATCCTGTGTTTAATAAACGTTCTATAAGAGATCCTGGTTGTTAATGGCTGGGGTTATTACAGTATGGTAGTATGGGTATAGATATAGTCAGCCCCTTCCGGTTTACCGCAATGGGACCTTGTTTCGGAAAAAATATGTATGGAAGTCAACGGCGAGAAGCAACTTATGTTTCGATCTCGAATTACATGTGCCATAAAGTACACATATGATGTTTGTCAATTTCAAAGATAGTTTTGCACGTCAATAAAGTCGCAGTTTTTGTAAAACTTTTGAAGTATTAGACTGTCAAAATACGTAATAAGACTACAAACACAATAGTTGCGTTATAGCTAACGTTAGCTAGCTGACTTGACTCTTTTTACACTCACCGAAACCTCGTAGAGCAGGCCCCGTATGCTAGCGCTTTCTCAACCCACTAATTCTCCTTTCACATAGCTGCCGCTCTTATCATGGACAACTCATAATGATTTTCATGTATTTTAATACTTTCCCCCTCGTTCTAGGAGAAAGAGCTCAAATGTGTCAAAGTGACTGGTGACGTACACTGCGAAACGAGCGATGTAGTAAATTGAGGAGGCTAACACAAAACTCAACATTACTTTCATGTTTTACGGCAAACGGCAACTTTCTTGACATGTAAAACTATCTTTTAAATTGACAAACATCATATGTGTACTTCATGGCACAATTCATTGGCGATCGAAATATAAGTTGCCTCTCGCCAATGACTTCCATGCATATTTTTTCCGACATAAGGTCCCAGAGCAGTAAAACGGAATGGGCTGACTTAGGCTCTCTATATTGAGACGCAACCCCAATGTTATACGGTGTTATATAGTTGAATTTGCCACCCAATGACAACTCTCAACGTACAGCGAAAGACCAATCATAGTACACTTTGTAACCAATGTCGCTTTTGGCAATCAAGATCGAAGAGCAAATGAAAACGTTATCGCTAGCAAGCTACTAGAGAGCAAATGTCGCTATGGCGTCAAAGCTAAACAAAATTATTAGAAATCTTAGCGAGTGACTTTATCGATAATTAAATAGAGACGAAGACGTTAATAATGAAAGGTGAGTTTGAGCAAAGTATGACTTCAAGAAGTGTCGAGAATGGTGGCGTCAAAGTAGCTAAAAGGTATATCAAACAGACGTAATGTTAGCATTTCCATCAGTTTGCAGATAATACTTTTACAACCCTATTGTCAGCCAGCGTTCCAGTTGTGTTTTTTTACTCTACCGAACTATCACCCAGTTATAGATGATGAACAGAAACGAAACTATTAAACAGACTAGAGGAGTCACGTTTCTAAATTTATTTAAACCTTTTTTTTCTAGATGAGTACAGTCCTGATTACAGTGACGTTGATTACACACCTGGCGAGTATAATGTAAAAAGAGAAAAGATGGCACAAACAATAACAGCAGGTAAAGGTTGAAGAGCTAGGGTAAAAATAACTACAGAAACAGTGAGTTAGAGAGACAACAACAAGAGCAGCACAGACAGAAAGAGAAACTGTGACAACATCAGCAGACTACAAACAGCAGTAGAACCTGCAAGAGCAGCCGAGACAGAAAGAACTGCAGACCATCACATGCCTACATGACATGCGATTCCGAAAACAGCCTACGGCTCTTTTACAGCAGAGCCCTGTTCACAAGGCATGTATTGATTTTAAAAAATATACAATTTAAATAAACAAAAAATACAAATGTGTTCCGATCAAGTAGCCTATAAGATTTACGGTACGTCCCAAAACCCCACAGTCAGCATTAGCACACAACGCATTGCTATTGTCTGTCAAAAGATGTGATTGTGTTAGGTGGTCCCCTTTGGATTTTGGACTCCTCCGGAGAAGTAATGGCGGCACTCGACGGCTGCAAATAGCTGAGTGAGTAGGGCGTCGCTTCTGACCACATATCGCAGCTTCGGTGGGGGTCATATCAGCTTTTTGGGATAGCAAGACTTTAGGAAAGTCCCAGTCCCTTACTTGGGGAGTGTCCCTCACCAGCTGCGTACTCCAAATGCATTTAGAATTTTGCATCTAACAAGGTCACACCGAAAAGGCCAGTAGAAAAGAATAACGTTATCAAGTTAGTTAGCTAGATTAAAATTATAACAATTCAACTGCAGCATAATGATCGGGGGCAGATTTAAAATTATTTGGCAAAAAAAAAAATCTTTGTTACATTACATTCATTTAGCAGACGCTTTTATCCAAAATGTAATGTAATCTTCGTCATAGAATTATAAAAAATAAAATACTTGATGAATAAAACATTAGCCACATACACCAAAAACAGTATAAAAAACATTAAATCTATGAAAAACAAAATGATCTGAGCTTCAATGTGCTTAGTCTGCCTGCAAGGGCGCCATAGCAACCATGGAACTAAATGAATGTAAAGCTCTCAACTGTCTGCATCTATAACTCAATCACTGGGTGCAGATCAAGTCAGGCTGAAGTGCTTGTTCCTCATCCTCTCCGGTTTGACCCAATCCTTCTGCCCACGTGGACATGGACTGACCCTCCACAGCCCACTCCCCGGCTGATCCCCTCCATCTCCCCCTTATGGAGGTGGGGCGGGGGGTTGTCACCCCTCTTCTCTCGTTGGCTTCATCTATTTAATGTTTCCTCTGTGACCTGCTTCACCGCTAGGCTAGAATATGATAGGATACTCAGAAAACAGTGCATGGTGCCACTACAGGCACTTGAATACCCTGCTGAAGTGTGTTTTTGTTTTAGCTCAACGTAGAGTATGTCAAGATAATTTATTTATTGCATTTCAACCACAAGTCTATGCTTTAAGTTGAATAAAGAATCTAGCAGTGTTGGCCTTTTAGCTAAATTTGTTGCCTAAAAACAAAACTCTTCTTTCAACATTAGACTATCGTGCACTTTAGCGTTCTGTGTCAGTGTGTCTGCAAAAGCTTTATTGTTCACATTTGTAAAGTTTGAGATGTAATGGATTTTGTAGAAATCTGTTGCATTTGACTTATGTACTATGTGACTCATGATGTTTCTGGTGGTTAAAGGAATGTGACCGATACTGCAAGAAATTAAATCTGGATACGAATGAAAAGTCTGCTGTTTCTAAATTCAAAATGTCTCTATATGTCGAGACCAAATGAAGGAGAATTGAGGCTGGGCAAAGTGAAACAAGATGTCACTACCTTTACGCTCTATAGCACCCAAATGTGAGCAAGAGCAGTGATGTTCCCACTTACACGTCAAAGCGAAGATTCTGCTTCTCCTCAAAGAAGAAATCCAGAACGAACTTCCTCACAAAGTCTGGATTCAACGTGTTGTCGATCACTTCTGTCCGACCAAACTAAAGAAGACAAAGAGAAAAGGGGAAAGAAGAAAGAGGAGTTGACTGGCAGGCAATAACATTAAATGAAATGCAATAACATAATTTATTGGCAAAACCCAGTTCGCTGTTTCAGCACGATGCATCCTCCCTAAATCAGAGAAGTTTTACTGTCGCCGTTATATGTGGATAATCATCCCAACCTTAATGCTTTTTAATTTAAAAGGGGTCAGATGTAGTCGGAGAAGAACATCTCTTCGATCAAATTTGGGCAAAGTAATCGAACACGTTGGGATCTATCTTCCAAACTGCTGATCTCTCTCAAGGGGTGAGTGTACAAACAAAGAATTTGCTCCATGAAGCATCGGTAGACCTAAACCTTTTTTTACAAAAACTGAGGTCACGCTTTTACCTACTGCACCTCCACCTGCAAATGAGTTGTACTGTGCCTAATACCGGCAAATCTACTGTTGATTGCTCGGCCCTGAAACCCTCCAATCACAGGCTAATACCTCCCTCAGCCAGCAGCTTGCAATCCCATCACACTGGCAGTCAGCAGTGATGAGCTATTGATCGGTGTTATGCCCCGATCTCGGACAAAACGCTTTCAGATGCCCCCTTTCTTTTTAAAATTTAGATCTTAACTCTTGTGCTCTGTTCGTTTTATGTTCACTATTTTGATGTTCCCTGTCAAAAATGGCCGACCAATTATAAATGTTTTTGCTCAAAAATGTGTTGGTGAAGATTAGTTCAATAAGGCCTACGGGTCATCATTTCCAAATATAAGTGAAACATCTGTGAATAATACTAGTAAATAGTTACATAATACAAAAAGCATATAATACAATATCAGGTGAATAAAAATAAATACCCCTCCCTCAAATTTCATGGAAATTATTTAAATGTGTTTAGTGTATTTAGATGTCCCATGGAATTTGTGGTTAGACTTCAAACTTGTAAATCGGCCAAATCTGACCTTAACAGAGAAGCAGGGTTAAATCTCTGTCAATCAGCGTCTATACAATACGCCTATAGAAGGATCACCGGTAGGCATAGAGCATCAGAGCGACAGACCCCTTGATGGGATTGCAGCAAGATCCTAATTCCTGTAAACTGCCGGTAAAGCCTTGTACTGTGATAGAGTGGCCAGGTATGAGGAGAGGCGACAGTGGTTTAGATCGTTTCTGGGTGGAATGGCAGTTTGGGGTCACATTGTCAATAACTGGGACAACATCGTACCTTGGAGAAAAGGTCAACAACAGGACATATTACGGAGGTTGTCAGGGTTTTTCGTGGAACCACAGCTTTACGGAAGAACGATGTGTCTTGCAACTAACAATGGTTAATTCTCTTGAGCATGTGGGAGACGACAGTTCGTGCTGATTTCAAAGGTGCATTATTCCTTTGTTCCCACAATAATGAGTCTGGAGGTTTCCACCAGATGTTTGAAACGGCTGGCTCTTCCACTCGAAGACAGATGTTGATACAATGATACAACCCCACAGCTCAAGCAAATACACAAACCGACACGTTTTCACAAGCGCAGGAAACATACACTAACACATGAACACGCACACACTGAGTAGCCCCCCACTGAGATGGAGACAGCGTAGCAGGAGAGGAGTAGCAGGTAGCTGCTGTGGAGAACGTAACAACTTTCTCTGAGCCCCTATCCCTCCTCCACTCACAGTGACGGATGACAAGAATACGCAGCGGGGACAAGAGCTCCCACGGTCTCCTAAAAGAAAATTAGATGTAGGTGTTCTCTATATCTCGCCGTCACGAGATGGGAGAATCAATAGCTTTATATGTCCACCGGTGCATGTTCCCAAGTGTATACGAGAGATCAGCATGACATCACAACAACAAAACTCTTTTCCGGGTGGCGGAAGCTTTGGCTCAGCTATAAACAAGATATTATTCTTTAAAGCGATAAAAATAAATCAAAAATTAAATTTTTGCTAGAAAATTAAACTTACATACCACAACTTTAATTGAATAAATGTATGTGACCTTGGGGATTACTGTCTAGAAAATGTTTTTATTGATAGAAATATTTGTCACTTTATTTATCATGCAATACAGAGAAACGGAGAGTATGTAGAAACAAGTTAGATAGACAAACTTAGAAGAGGAAATAGAGTTGATGTAGGAAGCTATTAGGAAACTAAAAGGTTAAGGAAAGTAGTGAAGGTCAACGTTTACCTTCCATGAAACGTTATTGTTGGCCACTTCACAACACCCAAAGTTATGTTACCAGTACACATGTTAAAAATGTAAAAAGAAAATAACGTAATGTCACCAAGTGCTTTCAACATAGTTGACTTTGGGCATTTTTGCTTCATTTCAGAGGGGGGATCTGTAAAAGTCTAATCCTTTACAACATGCCAGTATTTTGGTTCATTCGCAAACACAACAGATCGAAAGCCTTTTCTCTCACTCAAAATTGGTACTTTTGACTTCGGGAAGTGTTGCTAGGGCCTTTGTTTAGAAATACTGATCTCATATTAAGCTCACATGTGTTTGTTTGTGTGTGTGTGTGTCTCTGTGTGTGCCTAATGGGGAAAGTGGTGGTTATTTGATAGCCTGACAGGGTGTTTGGGCAGGGAAGAAAGAGGAAGTGTCGGGGAGAGGGCTCTTGACTAGAGGTTGCATCACTATCTTTTTGATCCAGCTCTGCTTGTTAGCCGCCGACCCACGGAAGGCTGCAGGGCCCTGCGGAGGGTACAGTATATGTGCCATGAATTAACTAGCGACCTGTGTCCCGTGGGACTCTCTGGCGGACTGTGTGCCTGCACGCAAGAACCCCCGAGATTGTAAAGTATGGCGGGGTTTGATCCGTTCCAGGCATGTGGAGCCCCTTTAAAGTACCAGGCGGTGGAGCCTCGGTTTGTGTTGAGTACTTTCTTCAAAGCAGTGTACTGGGTGAGTGAGGGAGAGGGAATGGGGGAGGCTACCGTCATTAGGAAAGACATGGCTCCAAAGAAAAAGTCTACAGAATATTATTTTACAGAGGATATCGGGGGCCTTAGTCTCAGCTGGTTGAGTCTGCCATCTCTGAGATTACCACGAGACGGTGCATTCCACATTTATGAGGCTCGGAGTTTGGAGCAGGCTACCGCTCCTCGCTCCCCTCCCCTCCCCCATCCGACGTGGGGCCTCCACAGTTTCCAGTAATAACATTTGAAGCCACTCAATAGTTTTTTTGACCATGCACTGAGGTTTGCCACTCGACAAACGCTACGAGTGAGATCTGTCTGTGTGCGTGTCTTATTACGGATCCTGAGCGGGATGCTGTCAGTAAAACGAGTCCATTCGACACCCAGCAGGATCATATGAGGAGAGCAGGGAAGCTGCCTCTGATGCACAGATTGGACTCTCAATTGGTGTCGGCTGCCTCCCTAATGAACTGTCTGGAACAAAGGAGGAGAGTGGGAGATAAGTGCATCCCTGGCAGAGAACAGGGACCCTAAATGCATTCCCAAAAATTAGGGCTCTGGAATGTCACTTATGGCCCTGAAATGGAGTGGAAAGGGTGTTATTAAGGGGATGGAAAGTAGGTTAGCCTGTTTCTAGTTGCAGGGGGAGGTGGGTTAGGCTGGTAGGCAGGTTTTAGGGATGAGCTAATGAAGAGTCTGTGCTGTGCAGGGAAAGAGAGGGGGCAGGAGAGAGAGAGAGAGTTGCGGTGGAACGTTGCTGTCTTTTCCCCACCCACACAAACATGCACAAAGAGGAATTAGCTTTGATTAGAGAGCTTTTTTTTGTTGACACACTCACAACCCATCCTGTTGGTTTTTCTAAAGGATTAATTAGGTTCTGGATACGCTGCTTGTCTAACCACAGCGACTCCAGACAGTTTGCTTTGCAGCACTCGTCGTCATTATCTCATAAATTACACTTTTACTAATTTCACACAAATGTATACTTTGACTTTAAATTCCAGAACTTACTCCCACTCCGTCAATTTCAAAGGTCACAGGAGTGATTACTGCTCATTGGTCTATAAAAGCACACTATATCTTTGGCCAAGGAGACAGCAATGCCCCGAGGTCTGAGGGAGGGAAATGGTAGCATATGGGGCTGTCCGGGCTATCCTCCAACCTGGCAACCAAAGTGGAAGAGAGTTACTCTTCACTCTCTCTAAACTCTAAAAAGTGCAGGCATTTGATTGATTCAGAGCATTTCATTTCATAGGTGTTTTCATCAACCATGGATTGAGGGCACTAAGCAAGCAGCACAGAACTAATTGGAATTGGCTCTGGGTTTTAGAGAAATGTCACAAAAAGAAGAGTTTTGTGGGTAGGCAAACCACACTTTTATCTTTTAGTGAGCAAGGAGAGTGCCGTTACCAACATTCAGGGCACATCCATCTGAAATGTCATTGGCTTTAGTCGAGACAGGAGCAGTAGTGTTTATCTCAAACACATTTTACATCTGTGATAAAACTGTCATTTACCATTCGCGTATGTCGATTCAAGCGATCTAAACGTTTGCACCACAAAGCTTAAAAGAGGTATTTTGCTTCTATGACCATAGCACTTCAACTCTTTTCAGCTGTCACTGGTGCTAAAACATGATTGGCACCTCAGCACAGAATATGTTGCAAAATGGGTTTTTATTCAACAAGCCACATTTCCTAGGGATACAAAATTTTAATTTCATAAGTTATAATTTCAGAAGCCCTGTAAAAGACGAAATATAGCACAAACAAGTAGCTTTACCCTTCATTTTACCCTTATGAAAGGCAACCCATTTGTAAATTAAACTGATGATCAAAAAAATTATTATTCTATGTAGAAGATATAGTATAAATAAGTTGTATAAATAAGAAGTGAAGCTTACGTTGAAAGTCTAGGGTTAAGTAAAGAAAATGCAAAGTATATGTGTCTCAAGGGATTGAAGCAGAATGTTTATCAATACTGATATATTTTTACTAATATAGGCTAATGTTAATTTCTTTGCTCAGATTGCACAAAAAGTAGTGCTATGAGGTTGGATGGTACAGGGACATATAAATACAAATACAGATCCCACTGTTCTGCTGGAATTCAAATTTTCACTTTATTTTACTATACTGTAACAGTTTTTCTAAGATTAGAAAAAAATGGCATATATCGCCATGATTAAAGTATTAAAATAAATCGCACTATATTGAATTGTAACCCCTGTATCGTGATTTGATCGTTTTGCCAGATTCTTGCCAATACACAGTCCTACTGTACCTGAGTAATGCATCACTCTGTATAAACCGCATGGATACAGGATTTATAACATAATGAATCCTTATGTATATATCTCCCTCAATGTTACTGTATAGGTGGAAATGCCCTGTGTGTTGCCTTTACTTGTTTCCCCTTTCATGTTTACAAAGCTTCATCAGTCCCCAGTGTTTAGGTTCAGGTGCAAAGGAATTTTCATTAGATGTCAGCACCGCAAAGGTGGAGCTGGTGTTTGTAGACACTGATCCATACAGACCCATTCGGTATCTACCAACACAAACTGGGTGTATTTGCATGTTGTACTGTATGTGCACTCTTACCAGGGGACGATCTCGAGGCTGGCTGGGGCATGTGTCTATCAGGGTGGTCCCCTGTCGATGTAACTACTGGACCCTTTTGATAGCAACAATGCAACGTAGAAATGAGGGAAGGGTGTAGGCATTGAGAAAAACCAGGGACCAACACAGGTTCACTGGGTTTCTAAATTCCCATGGCAGGATAATGGTCTTAATAAAACGTTGATTCTTCCCAATTAAATTCTATTTGAAAACCCTTAGACCAAGTGGGAATTTCGCGGGGCATTAAACGCAGACAAGGTTGAGATCTCCTTTCGGCTGTGACCAGACAGGGAACAAGATAGGGATGCTGTCGAACAGCAAACACCAGTTGGGTTGAGGTACTGTTTATTCTGAACAATTCTGAACAACCCCGTGTTCATCAACAGGACTGTGGAAAGTCAATCATCCTTTCTTTTGAACGAGTGTGTGCAATGGATTGTGGTGCGGCCGTGTTTCACTCACCTCTCTCCACTCCTTGGTCCCGATGCCTTGAACGTACAGCACCACAACTGTTGGGAGGAGACATAGAGGAAGAAAGGCAGAGAGTCATGGAGAGAGAAAGGGTGAGAGCGTTATTGGTCTTTACAGCACACAGACAGGAGGAATTTACATTGCAGGGACATTCCAAATGCGAAAACGACGAGATTTATTAAAAACAGGGCTGTGCAAACAGATGGCACATTTGCCTTTCAATGAGACTAGCATAAGCATTGCAAGCCAATTATAGAACGTACTTTAAAAAAAAATCTACAGCGAGTTTGGTTGGCTGGTTATGTACTGATAAATCTAGCTGCACTAAATGTGAAAACCTGTCCCTGTGAGTCTTACACAGGATGGAACGTACAGTGGTATATTGTTTATGAACAGATGCAGCAAAAACATGGACAGATACACGGAATGATCCAAGCAAGGCATTTGAGGATTCTCTGCAGAATGAATGGAAGCAGAACCCCTGCCTCAACACCACTGGACGGCAGAGAGTCTTTTCAGCATTGGACAGCTCCCTTACAGCCAATAAAGAGGTGGACATTGTATTGGCGTCCTCTAACATTTCCGAATAGTGTGTAGATGTTCCCTCCTCTAGCCAGCCCCCCCAAATGCATCTGCCAATATGTTGCCGTTTCCTCTGCCTCTTTCTCTTCCCTACTTCCTTGCCCTCCCTCTTTCTCCACTGTTCTCTCGTGGCCGCTTCTCCTGTCAGCATCACCCCTCCTCTTCCCCCCTCTCTCTTTCCACCATGCACAGGCACATCAAAGGAGAAGGCCGTTCAGAAGCCAATCAGCATAATGCTGCCGACGTGGGACAGGGATGGCCAGCCGTAATGACCAGGCCATCACGCCTGAGCTTCCCGCTGTTCAAAAGGAGAAGAGGAAGAAAAAGGGAGAGCAGAACAGAGGGGAGGAACAGAAAAGAGATGTGGAAAAGAGAATCGAGCCGAATTGATAAATAAAAAACGAGACGAATGTAAATGGGGGGAAAAGGGAAGAGAGAGAAAGGGAACAAAAACACACCAGGGATGAAGGAAGGGCCATCGTTTAGACACAGCCAAGGGACTTCCAACAGAGTGAGTTTAAAAGAGAGACTGTCCATACGGAGAGTGACTTGGCAGTAGAAACAGGGTGTGTGTGTGTGTGCGTGCGTGCGTGCGTGCGTGCGTGCGCGTGCATGTGCTCCATAGAACACATGAGCCCATACAGTACTGAGAGCAGAGCAGCTGAACCACGTCCTGTGGGTGACTGGCTCCTCTCTGTGCGCGCGTGTGTGTGAGCATGCCCGACTGCGTGTTGGTTCCTTTTGTGCGTCAGTGGCGGGGGGAGCTGGGGCGATCTAAAACATTTACCGTTTGGAAGTGGGAGGATGTGGGTGACGTCCATTAGAGGAAGGCTGTGCGATGGACAGTCCCAGGGTGGACGAGCAAAGAACAACCGTTAAGGACCTCCACCGAGGACAGGCCCACTCTGAGGGGAGGACGACCACAGTCACCTCCCACCACTCAGAGAGGGCTCAGGCACATGAAACTATAGCATAGCGCGTAGCTCGCTGCCTTCTGTTCTGTGTGTCCCTATGGTCCACCCTCCAGCACGTTATAAGTGGACATGTAGTTGAATTCCATCATGTCCTCCAGGTTGTGTCATGAAGGTTAAACTGGGGGAGTGCGTAGGATAGTATCGTGCCATGTGCTAGCGCAATAATGTCAATGTGTGAACAGGTTATGTTTAGTCCTTCACAGCATGTGTAAACGAGGAAATCCCAGTGTTCAGGTTGATACCCACACATACTGGACCACGCCTCCATCAGAGGGCTTTGGGTCCTCAACCACACAGAATAAATCCATAGCCTTTGTCAATTAATACGCTGTTTCTCACATTGATAAAACCATTATACTCATTGACATTGCCAACAAATACATTGTTTCGAGTGGCTTTACCAAAATATGAATCTGTCGCTACATTCGATACTTGTGTGTTTCCCGGCCGATCGGAGCTTCCTGAAGTGACAAAAAAGGCATGGCTGCCAGTTATTGACCGGAGGGGAGTCAGTCCGGATGATCACAGTGGACGGGCCAGAGGCCGTCCGGAACATGAAAGGCCCCGGTAACCTTTACAGTCGCCGGGCAGCGGTTTGAAGATGGGGACCCCTCCGACCGGATCATTACCTACCAGCCTCTCCCTCACCTCCACCTGAGCGGGGCTCAAGCCGTTAATCCCCCCCACTTATCCATAAATCATCATCCCTGGGCAAGTGTGTGTGCGTGCGTGCGTGCGAGAGAGAGAGAAAGCTGTCCGACTGGGCTAGTGTGCATTGAAGTGTTTGTGTACACAAGCCAGCCCTTTTCAGAACAAAAAACTGATTTGTGATCCAGTTATAGAGGCTAAAAGTCTCATTTATGGTTTTCTTTTTGTGAAAAGTTCATCAAGCCCTGTGCCAACATCACTCTTAAATCCACACAGCAGTTGCGGTGAAACGAGTGCTTTTAGAAATTAATTGAATACGTTTTCCATTTTACACTGATGTCTAGTGACAATAGTATGTGATTGGAGCTTGTATTGACCTTATCCAAATCCCAACCCTTCGATTTCAACAAACTCAAGTGGCAAGGGATTGCTCCTTATTTGATTAGAAAATGGTAAAATCAATCACAGGAATGCAACAATATCTTGTCCAAGATATGCTGATCACAGATTTAATGACGGTATTTTGGCAGAGATGAAGTGTAGCTGAAGGAGACAAATGCGTTTTGGGAGAACCTGGCACAAGCACATAAAAAGATAAATAAAATACATGTTTTTTTTTTCCCAAATCTACTTTCACATTACACTACAGACATGAATAACTACATCTGCCTTTGCTTCATGGTTACAAGCAAGAGGTTCTGTCGGGGGGGGGGGGGCACCAGCCGCCCCGGGTGCACTTCCTCTGATACGGAAATGTGAAGATCTGCCATTGACTCATCCTATATTTCCCCTTGACACCATTCATCACGAGATGAAGAGGCAGCGGGCCACGGTATCAGGCGTTGTTCAAAGGGGGGGGGGCCTCCTCCCCCCGGTGGCAATATTGCACGGGCTGTGACTCAAAAGATCTGAAGCTACATCCTCCATGTCAGGCACGCTCGCTTTCAAACGTCAGACAAAGAGGCACGTGCCCGCACACACGGGCAACACACGCCGACATACTAATGACATGCGCACACACACACAAGACACACACCAAGCGAAGAGACCAAACAAAAAGTGGGATGACAAACCACACGTCAGAAACGAGTCTGGCGGCGGCAGTGAGAGGCATAAGCACGCCGCCTCCCTCTCTCCGTCTGTCCCCGTCCCCACACCCTCAGCCAGACGGAATGAAACGGCGGCGAGCGGTGGCTCCTCTCTAATGAACTCTCCTCTGACCACGGAGACCACAGGAGCTCTCAAAGGGCAGTCTCACGACGTTCTCCCGTCAAGGAGGGAAGAGTCAATCAGGGAAATGCGTAGGTTTTAGCGGAGGAAGGGCCTGCAAAGCGCACCGCCGCGCACGCCCTAGTCCGAGTCTCGACTTCGACAACGGGAGCACCGCGGCGGAGTTCCACGTATCCCTAGAGTGCTATCTGCCCATCACCGGGGGCAACTGCTGTTAAGGTGTGATACGTGGGCATTGCGACGGCAGGAAATTAAACCAATTGGAGTGTGTGTGTGTGTGTGTGTGTGTGGGGGGGGGGGGGGGGGGTGGGGGT
>JAVQIZ010178435.1:5000-11913 GCA_036023535.2 Galaxias brevipinnis | reverse complement strand
CCCCCCCCCCCCCCCCCCCCCCCCCCCCCCCCCCCCCCCCCCCCCCCCCCCCCCCCCCCCCCCGGCCCCAGTCTATATCAGACTGTAGTGCTTCGTTAGAATGCAGGGGGTGTGCTGTGGTGTGACTCACCTCCCTCATGTCCCTTTCCCCACAGCAGTAGTAGAGGCTGCCCGCCGCAGTCATAGTCAGACTCTAATATTACGCCGCTGACTTCACACGGTAGCCTGCCGGAGAGGGTTTCTGTTTCCACGGCAACGTGCAACGACACTACCATTGGCAAGGCCACACCCCCTTCTCTCTCTTTTTTTTCTTTTTACCTTCCCACAGTCGTCCTTCCCTCCCTCCTTCCTTCCCTCTGTCATTCCCTCCCTCCACCGCTGTGCCCCTTCCCGGCATCAACCATGTGACCATCGGGAAGCTCTCTCCATCTTTCTTTATAGCGATTAACCCCGTCCTCCCCTCCTTGATGCCCGAGGCGGCCGGCGTGCCGGCTGGATGGCGGGCTGTCTCTCCTAAAGGTTCAGAGGGATAGCAGAAAGATCTGTAGTTCATCTCTGCCAAATATCAAAGCAGTTCTATGATCAAAACATAAAAATAAGTGAGTCGTTTCAATTCCTCAGGCTTCCTCAGGCTTTCACTATGCAAAAGACCAAAACAGTGAGCTTCACTGTAGAGAGTCCTGTGAGATTGAGTCAGGCTTTAACAAGATGTGACCTAAATAATTCAGTAAAACTGAATTCCTCTGTAGTGGTGGGATTATACTCTGCATTTGGAATGTAGTGACCCCCACGTACACGGTGGAGGACACGGATTGGCTTTAGTCAGATCCAATCAGAAGCTTTACGTTGCAAGCATATACTAGCTACTTTTATTGAAAGACGAGCCTCAAAATCCGGTAGTGATCTCACCTGAATATGGTCTCATTATGTTCCTCCTCTCATGGGTTTATGTCTGTTTATTGGTATGTGTAATAGTGGTCCAACCCTGTGTGTGTACACATGCATGTGTGTGTGTGTGTGTGTGTGTGTGTGTGTAAGTGAAACTTTATGAATGAAACCCTCTTCCTGAGTTGTAGACAGGAGATGAGGTCATACTTGAAAGTGCCCCCCCCCCCATCCTGGTAGGCGCCATTCATAGTCAGCCCCTCCACCTCCAGACATAAATTAAGGGAAGGACAACATTACAGATGATAGGACTAATGTCAACTTCCTGGGTAAGTCAGAAAGATAAGGACAAACTACTTTTATCATCTCATACATGACAGAGGATGTCTATTTGTTTACTTCATTAATATGAGGCAGTGGAATCATAGTGGCAATTATGTCCTTGGGATTCCTTTGTTCCATGTTCCATTTTGAGGACCGTTCTGAGTGGCATTTGTTAATTGAAGCTCATTGAAGGGTGTGAATAGGTGGGGGGTGTTAGTGCCAAGAGGGTCCCTGCAGGAGTAAGGGGATAAATAGGGTCTCCAGAGAGCCAGCTGGTAGAGGAGCGGGCTGACCCCCAGACCCTAGCCGCACCCCATTCCCCCTCCACTGCACACTCTATCATAACTCCACCCATCCCACCACCATCAGTCCCAATGCCCCTAGAATCCATCCCAATATCACCTCACATCAACCGGATTGAGAAGGAATCCAACTAGTGCAACTTTGCACCAAACCTATGAATAGCATAGACACACACAATCCGAGCACAAAGTACTTGAACACGTACACACTTATTAAAAAACCTCGTCCACACGCGTCAACACAGTAATTACAGTTAGGCACCGTGTATTGTAAGCACACGAACATATACACAAAGATAAGCGCATGCAAACTTCACTTGAGTAGACACCTAGAGAAAACACACACCCACATCTAAGCCCCTTATTACTGAACATGCAGCTGCCACAACATACAATCAGCACAACACTACTAATTCCCTCCAGCAGCATTGGTGGCATGTTGCCAAACAATGCATTTTTTTGTTTTTTAACGTCAGCCGTTGGATATCCTAGCCGTTAGAGTACAGAGTACATTCCCTTATAAGATGCTGCAGGCAGCTTTTCTCTCAGATTTAGTTAAAATGGTACTTGTTAAATTTTTGTGAATAGATGGATAATAATTATAGCAGTAATGTAGTATTTCTTTGTTATTTGTAATACCTTTTTGTTGTGTAGAACTATACTACAAGTTAGAAATTGCTTTGTGCATAATTAAAATAAGAATAAAAATGTATAGACACATAATATGTCTAATAAATATGGACTGGAACCTTTATTATTGAAAAAAATTGCTGCTTATTTGAACACACAACTTTCTAGCAATAAGAAACCGAACTGACACCTGAGCACTTTAGTACCCAGACAAGTTGCAAACATTCCAGAACTTGAATAAGAATATTCTTACTTTGCAACGTTCGCACCAGTAAGCTTTAGGTCTATGTGTGCTTTCCTGTCTCACTTGGCCTATATTCCATTTGGGGTTTCCCTCTGTCTAAGGATGATGTCATTGTTGGAGGCTTAACCCCTGGACGTTTCTAATCCGGCAGATTTGGCTTATATCACTCAGAAAAAGGTCACAGAAAACAATTTGGTCAGACATACACAGTAAATGTTAGGATTATGAAATTCTAATAGAAGACATCTTCTTTTGTTAGATAGTTTGACTTCTCGATGTATTGGACAATCTATGGTTTGTTGATTCATTTGGAAACTGCACTTGACACCATGGTAACAATGCTGACACCCTTTGTAGCCTGGTAGCTTCTTGTTGAAAGTACTGTTTGTATGTTGCTTTGGATAGAAGCGTCTACTAAACGACAGTAATGGAATGTGTAAAGTTAAGTGAGGAAAACAGACATCCAAACATGTTATGCTACATGTGCTGTAAATTATGGACAAAGGGCTAAAGAAATGTTCAAAACCTGTTAAGAAGTGGTTGTGTGTTTTCTTGATTGAGAGTAGTGTATGAAAACAAATACGAAAACTAACTCAGCTCTGAAGCCTTATTAGTAAACTATTTGTTTGAAATAGTCTGGCCAGGTCTAAATACAGACCTGTAAAAATCGAGTGTAACATCTTAGGGGA
This sequence comes from Galaxias brevipinnis, assembly GCA_036023535.2. Classification (NCBI taxonomy): domain Eukaryota; kingdom Metazoa; phylum Chordata; class Actinopteri; order Galaxiiformes; family Galaxiidae; genus Galaxias; species Galaxias brevipinnis. The sequence goes on along the minus strand of JAVQIZ010178435.1, from coordinate 8,839 downwards.
AAGTTATGACAAAAATATGTGAAGAAAATATAATATTCATGTCATCTCTGATGCGCCTGCTCGTCTCATTCCTCTATCATTGTAAAAATGGGTCAATTTAAATGGTTAAACAGTCCTGTCTCTATTCTCATCTGCGGCAGACGGGGAACTCACAGATTATACACCAATTACTATCGATAGAGAGTGCGCTAATAGGGTTTGAAGGGATTAACTCGCTGTTGGGTCTTAATGCTGCATGCTTTAGAGATGACATCATGTATAAACTCACACACCGGCTGATGCCCCATTGCCCGCCCGCATAAAACCCGTTACCTGCTCAATCCATGTCCTTCCCATCCCATCCTTTTCGGACCCAACTCGTCACATCACGACGCTCTCCTGATAGGATGATCAGTTATAGCCTTGCTCGCCTCCTCCTCTGAATATCATCTCTCCGTCACAACCTCACGCCCCCTCGTCTTCTTAGGTGAGCTAGTGCGCAGTATAAAACCTTGGGGGGTAGGACCAAAGAAGAAACCACACACTCGAGTGTAGTGAAGCGCTAAGGGGGAGAAAAAAATAGATGCACAAGATCCCAACAGAGGGGAAAGTGTTTGTTTACGGTCACCTCATTGGATAACGCATAGAGAAAACGAGACGAGAACCGTTAAGCAGAGACGCACCGAGACGAGAAGCAGATCACACAAACAAATCCCAAAAAAATAGAATAATCACAATTATTCTATAGTGCCGCGGAGTCGGTTAATGATACAATTGATACCCAGCAGAAAATAAGGTGTCCTATCGACAAATATGGAGTTCGAGTTTTAAGCTTGCACCAAATCGAGGTAGGCAACGTTTTTGATTCAGAATGTGTGCTGTTGTTGAAATGTGCTGTCAATCCGTTATTTTTTAACATAATAAGAACCTTACAATCTCTCTATCCGGTGTAAATGATTACTTATTTGATAGCCATATTAAAATGAGTTATTTCATACAAACAACTGAGTCGAATGATGCTGTAACAGTCGAGTTCCTTATACTCGTATGAAATTCGACGGTAGTGTGACCAGGGATGCGCAAGATAGGCTGCTCTCATTCACAATGGCATGGGCCAATGGGCCGTAGCCTTCCTCGCATTTTCAGCAGCTGATGCCTCGTTAAAGATGTGGGGGGACGGGGAGGAGTGGGGGGCAGAATATTATTTAGCAAAGGAAAATAGCCAACAAATATAACTTATGTATTCCTTGGGCCGATTAAAACAGATGTGCCACAACAATCTCCTCCCCCTGCATTTTCATTCTTATACAATTTATTACATAATTTTATTTCCTCTATGTATGCAGTACATATGAACACTCCATTAGGAGGTAGCAGAGAAGTATGGCAATATACGAGGACTAGGACACCTTACAAATAGCTTGGTAAATCCTATGTCATGCACAAACAGCTAGTTTGCAAGTGTATGTTCTTAACGCCACCTTAGCTACAGGAGTCCCTGTGTCTTTGCAGACAATTAGACGCATGCCATGAAGTCTTAGAACAAGATAATACAGGCTAGAACTAGGGAAACACTCCAGAGATGTATATATATAAATATATATATATATATATATATATATATAAAATATTGTTGCAAAATAGTGATTTACCACTGAACACTGATTTGTGAAATGTTTGTCAACAAAGATCATGTTTTACCCCGCAGACTTGGTACTCCTTTACAGATAAATCACTTCAGAAGTATGGCTTGCTGTTACAGCGATTTTAATTTGAATATTTCTGCTGAACTTGCGTAGGAAGTGGTTCCTCTGGGATATAGCAGGCTTTGAAGTGGCAGCACTCTCATTAATGTCACCAACTACAGTACAAATCTGAGCCTTCATTAGCATAACAGGAATGTCTGACAAATTCAAGATTTGTCAGGTAGGGTACAGTAAGTCGTGAAATCCACCTGTTATTTGTTAAAAGAGCAAAGCTAAAATAAAAGCAAAAAATCCATAATTTCTGCCTTATACTTATAAGGAATCCTTATAAAATGTATATCATAAATCTTTACAATCTGTTTTGATTTGGCTATGTGGAGTGTTCTATAAGCATTCCTATTGTGTGGATCACTGCTCCATCTATTTTGGAAGCGGTTCAGGAATGGTGGTGGACCACCAGGGGTTGGCTCTATAGCAATCCCTTAGTACGTCCTGACTCAGCACACCGCCACACTGAGGTGATGAGCGCTATATTGAACCTTGTTCAAAGATAAATCTTGGCTCAGACTTCAATCTGAGCGTACATTACTCTCCTCTGCACAGCAAACATGTTATTGATCGAGGATGGTAATCTGAATCTGAATTTGTTATGCGCTGAGTACTGCAGTCAGTTCATTCCACCTACATCTTTTATCTGGTTCCACATTCATGGTCTGGATGGTTTTTCATTTGTTTTATAAACATTATGATTTGTTCTTTGATTTTAGTCTTTATAGAGGTTACTATTTGAAAATTTCTAATACTAATGCATTTATCTAGGTGTTATAATAACTTTCCGTCTTGCCCTGCTATAAGTGTCTTTGGGTGTCAGAAAACCGCTTTACAAATAAAATGAATTATTATTATTATTGTTATTGTAACGCCTCCTCCATGCTCCATGCAGGTTTCCCCCCTCTCCCCGGCCTTGATAAGGCTCACTGTCCCTGGGTGGGACCCAATGAGCACAGCCCACCATGGCCCTCCTCCACGACAGCCGCGCTCCGTCCCCCTCTCTGTCCGCCTTCAACTCGCCCATGTCCGACCCGCCCTCGTTCCGACGGTTGGACGCCGACACGCCGCCCTGCACCCCTGAGATGGACCTGACCCCTACGCAGTGCGTGCTCCGCAACGTGCTCTCCATAGACACGGGACGCACTCCGGAACCGGAAGGCGGAGGCACCGGAGGGGGAGGAGGAGGTAACCGACCGTGCGGACACAGTCCGTCTCCGGGCGAGGAGCAGCAGGAGCACTTTGCCAACAGCGTTCTGAAGCTCCACGACAACGATGGCAACAGGACCGAGGGTGAGGGGCAGGATGCGGAGGGAGGCGCGCTGCGCTGCCAGTCGGACCACGGGAGGCTCCAGTGTCGAGAGGGAGGCGGGGGCCCCGGGTTCCTGGAGGGGCTGTTCGGGTGTCTCCGGCCCGTCTGGACTATGATCGGCAAGGCCTACTCTACGGAACACAAACACAACATAGAGGGTAAGTGGAAGAGACGCATGCCCTGCACACCCCAAAAACAGCCTCAAGTCCACTGCAGGTTTCAGCTCAGCAGTCCCAGAAACCATGGTGATATAATAGATTCGATATTGATATGATTTGATGATTTTATCAAACAATTATGAATTACATTATGCAAGCACTGCTGACTAGTCCTGCTTGGCCCTGCTGGGGAAACTAAGCTACATCCAGTGCATACATCTAGAAGCAGAAGCAATATACAGGTAAGCTGACAGACATAGACACAGACAGACTGACAGGCTGGTTGGTTTAGCTGAAGCACTGCAGGTTCACTGTGTTGTCCGTTCATTTATTATAATTGCCTCCTTTTTTGCTATTGTTATGTTTTGAATACGTCTTCATTACCCCCCTTTATTTTTTCCCAACAGCAACAAATAACTCCCCTTGACATTTGTTGACAACATCCTAATGCTAATCAGTTTTTGGTTGATAATTGTACCTAATTGCACCCACCAGTTGTGAAAATGACACAACAAAAGGCCGATTGTAAACAAGCACCCTTTCACTCTCTCTCTGCCTTACACTAGTAGAGCTTTTTTTCCCTCTTCAAAACCAGTGCTTATGCCTCCCTCCCTCCCTACCTCCCTCCCTCTCTCC
>JAVQIZ010178414.1:0-42479 GCA_036023535.2 Galaxias brevipinnis | reverse complement strand
GAGAGAGAGAGAGAGAGAGAGAGAGAGAGAGAGGGTGCAGGGCGGGAGGAGGAGGCAAAAGGGAATAAGGCAAGAGTGGATAGAGGGAGGTGGAGTTAAGGACACAAGGAGCAGTAGTTGGGTAGTAGGGAAGGTAGAGAGAAGGTGGAAAGGGGATGGATGAAAGGAGGTGATGGAATTGAGCAGAAAGGGGGATGAAGGGAAGAGTCAAGTGGATGTGTGTAGTGAACGATCTTTGTCATTATTTACATCCACATACCTTTATAAACGCATCATCAAATAAAGCAGATCATGTTTTTATAAATTTGCAAGTATTCTTAAACCAAAAGACAAAAATCCAAACAGTGCACTCAACAGAAAATGGGAGCGACTGAACAGCCATGAGGTAAAATTAAATCAATAATTACATGTCAGTTGATCCATCAATAAAGATATTTTTCTCTTATTTGCAGACATTGACATTTGCACTCACTTTGGTTGGTGTGTTCAGGATTAGGGCAGATAGATTTTTTAAGGAACTTGTCTATCTGAGAATCCTAAGGGCTTTTTATATCTCAAATTATTGAGCAATTAGGGCAGAAGATATTTGACATCACATTTAGTAACAAGTGGACAGCCTTTCTGAGTTGTATGGCAAAAAAGGAGACATTTTCTACATTCTCATTAGAGCAAAGACAAATCCGTATAATTAATTTACTTCCTCAAGTCGCTCTATACATTGGTCAAACAAATCCCTAATTTGTTTTAATTCCCATGAATCGCACTCTGTATTAAATCCTCTTCTATTTACCAGCTTTAGAGCTTTAATTTAGCTGCATATGTTTGCGGCATGCTGGCAGGAAACAAGCTTTAAAACAGGTTGCACAAAACCCCCCTTACCCCTCTGCTCTTCACACCACTTCAGCACATACTGTTATACAGCATATACACGTTTTTAAAGCTATACAGTATAAACAAAATCTAAAGGGCAAGGGGTAATAGTAACATATCAGATTGAAAATATTTCAGTCACTCACATTGGATCCCCAAACATTTCTGGTGTTTCAAATGACAGCTTGGCACACTTCAAGCTTTAGCCTATTGGGTTAGAGCAGAAGGAGGTGTATGTGAGATTGTGCAGTTTATCTTCTTAATCTAATAGGATGGGCGGAAGAGTGCAGGGGGCCAGAGATTACTGCCCAAGCTTTGACCCATTTTAACAGAGAGTGAGGTAAGAAGATCAGTCCTGCTGTTATGGTGATGAAATATTATGGCCATGTTTTGCTGAATTACACTGCATTTAAAAGCTGATGTCATAGCTTGATGGGTTGTGGACTAAACATAAAACATGACGTTTGCAAAACACGGGATATAATGAAATAGATAGTTGGAATTAAAGCAACAATACATTTAGCATATCTTAGAATCGGTTATTAGGTATTTCTAAAATGTAGTATGTTATCAGGGGGAAAACTTTTTAAACAGAGCACTAAAAATAAATTTTTTAAATTGAAAAATAGTTTTGACTCCCCTCCCCGGATAGTTTGCATGTTTATTCATTACGATATTGACTATTACCAAACACTGCTGGTTCAGAACAGTTCAGTGAAAAAGAAGTAATCAAGAGTTTAAATAATAAAAAAATGGATCTTGTCGTGTATGTATACATAAAAAGTCGATTTTTTTTTAACCCAAACGGCAGCTTTTTCCAGTTGTATTCTTGAAACAATAGTCTGCCGCTGCCACAGCATCAAAGCCCTCATAATAGTCAATCGATCATCATGAATGCGAGGCGCTATACTGCACATTACTGTTAACAATAATTTGCCTCCCAATGCACCATTGCCATCTTTGAAGCAATGTTTTATTGCCTTTCTTTTCATCTGCATCTGTCATCCCTGAGGTACACCGTTTGATCTCTCTCCACAACCCTCTCTCTCTCCCCGGGGTCGCGTTGACCTGTTGATTGGCAGCTGGGCTCAGACATATGGTAGGACGAAGCATCGACCCAAGCTCCCTGGAGACATAGGCAGACCGAGTAATTTTTCTCTGTGAGGAGAGGAGTGGCGAGCTAAGGAGAGATGACCCGTAATGCCTCTAGATGGCAGTATCGAATCCAACCACTAGGTGTCGCAGGATGCCCGTATAATTCAGTTTTTTTACTGGGCCCATCAGGGAACAAAATATATCTGTGAGCAGCAATAAGGCCTACTAAACCCTGACGAGTATCCAAGTAGTCTCAAAGTAGTGGTAGTAATAGTATTAGCTGTAGGCACTTGACTAAACCATATTGGTGTTTGGCACAATCTATTCTAGATATATTCACAATATCCCTTGTACACAAAGGCACCGACAAGAAATTCCACATAGATCAAATGTAAATTCATTTTTCTTAGTTACCATATTTCATAGATGGGAAGATGAAAGATCACCATCAAATAGGGTTCACATCATGATCCATACAATTCAGGTAGACCAAATGACGTAGGCCTACATCACACCTGCAAATATGTCAGACGGTGTTACTCATTGACAGTATTCCTTTTTTCCAGGTGCAGACCGTTCTCACGCGATGGAGCTCATTCAAAGTACTGCAAAATTATATCAGAGGTGAAATTTGTAAAATGTATAGGTCAAATGATCTCTATATTAAGGTTGGCATAAATTGGAAGTTGTCTGATGAAATCCTCGCAGACAGGATATGTGTGCACGCCAGGCTCCGCCTGTACAATCTCCATTCAACAAAGCTAGGACAGAGACATGGTACCATCACGGCATCAGCCTTGAAAGATGATACCAAAATCCTACCTAAAATGTATTTTGCAGGCAGTTTTTCATTGCAGCCTTTGGCTTATGCTTGCCCATTTCAATGGAGCAAATTATCCTACCCGTTGCAAAGAATACATAGGGTAATGTTTTAATTGATTGTGTAAGGACGGGAATGTATAAACATTTCACCTTATCTGATTAGCTGTATGTTAAATTTGTTATGATAAATAAGTTATTTGGGGAAAATGTGGGAAACAGCTACAAAAGACCACATTAAATCCTTCTTTCTCCAGCATTGACATGTCTGAATAGCTTGTTCATAATGACTTTCTGAAGATTTAAAAATAATCTGATCTTTAATACATGGGATTGTCCAGGTAGGGGAAGAGGCGTACAAACCTAGGTAGTGCAGTCTCCTTTTTAATCCAGGATGTGATTAAAATGGACTCAGTGAAGTTTTAATTTAAACCAAAGTAGCAAATTGGTTATACTCTCAGTCTCAACCCTCCTAAACCCTCCACATTTTGGTACCATTCATTTTAAGTACAGGCCTACATGAAGGACTACTTGCTGGTAGTCAATTATATCAAGAAACAGTACACAAGGACAGCCATCGTAGTCTTCAACAAGCGCTAGGAATGCGCTTGTCTCTGAAAATCAGACTGTTGGAATTCCACCCTGCCAAAATGCTCTCAATTAATTAGGCTCTCTTCTCCTGCAAGACTACCTGTCAATCAGGTACGCTGGTACTGCGGTTCAGCATCTTTAAATAAACTGTTTATTTAGTTTCCTAAATGAGGACTATTGCTCAGAAGGTCCACTAACAACATATGTCATAGTGCAAGTGTTTGTGAGTTACAGTGATTCAGCTCTAAACCCATTTAACTAAAGAAAAAATCTCAAAGAGTTTAGCGAAGGAATAGAAAGACAGTGGGGCACCCAATTGGGTACCCCATCTTCAACTTTTTGATATGCGTTACTTGTTTGGTCGTGTCACTCTGAGAAACAAAATGTGAGCAGCAAAGCCTGACCCCCACTTGGAAAATTATTCTCTAGGATCCTGCCCAAAGAAGTAGAAGGTCCAAGGACGTTTCACTGGTTTGCTAGTCAGGGGGATGGATGATGTTAGAGTCCAGTGGCCTTTCCATTTTCTTCACCCTCCCCATGGGGATGGTGTTACCATGGTGACGGCTCTCTGGTCAGGCCAGCAGTGATCCCTCCTGACCCTTTTTGGTGACCTTTCCCCTTTAGGCCATGGCCAGGGTCGACAGGTCAGTGATGGCCGGAGGGCAATAAGAGCTCTTCTTTGATTGGCACTCTGACACGCTGGCTGCCCCCTCATCTGCAGACCTCACTCCTACTCCCATTTTGCACCTCTCGTTTGCATTTATTACACAGAAACATACAGCTGCATATATGAGATTCCACCGTATTGCATTAAGTTTCTGTAGGTAGCTTTTTCCTTGCTTACGGCAATATATTTGTCAATACTAGCGCTGCATTTGCATTCAGGTCTTCATATGCCATACATTCAAACACACATCCACACACACTAGTGCAAATATTCTATATATTTTAATGCGGGATAAAAAACAATCTGCGGCTATCCAACTCTTGTTTAATAACCAATTGATGGTTATGGAAGCAATGATGACCATCACTATTCCCCAAAGCACTGGTAATCCACTGAATGTGTGGCTGTTTATTGTGTGTGTATGTGTCTGTGTGCCTTGGAGTATGTTAGGGTGGTGGGGGGATGTGCAATGCACCACAGCTCTCCTCGCTGGGAATAATTACAGAATCGTGGGTACTAAAAGTCATGTGACTCCAGCCTTCTGCTCCCAAATAATTTATCCCCTGGCTGATAGCTCGTCAATATCAATTTATTAATTTAACAGCTCTGGACTGATAAAAGGTAATGCACTCGGTTAGCGTGCTGAAGCAGGGAATGAGGACGAATTTTACAGTTTTGCTGGAGGATGGAGAGAGGTGAGAGGTGTGAGGGAAAAACCAAGAGAGGGATGAAATAGTGGAAGGCAGAGACGGGGGGAGAGAGACTACATGGCGCTATGAAGTGATCAATGACCAAGAGAGAAACGAAATGGAGACTTGCAGCATAAAAAAACAGGATTGCTATCTCACATCACAAGCTACTGAGCAAACTTAAAAAAATGTATAGGCCTGGTTTCCCAACTAATAAAAAAATGGACAAAGGATTGTTCAATTTATTACCTTTCAATTAAAAGGGTTCAGCCTGGTAGGATATTTAAAATGGCTGAAATCCAGAGAGAACTTTATGTAAATTATTTCCTTCGGATCTCTGAGAAGTCTGAGAAAAGCTGTCAACATATTGTATGTTATGTATAACCTTTCACCTGCACCTTAATAAATACATATCATTTTTAAATTAGGTAAACCTTTGGTAATTTCACCATGAAAATTTGCCAAGGCATGTCTTCAATGAGCACGTCGTTTTTCCCATTGTTCTTCTGTCGTGCTCGTCGCCTGATGTTTTTCAGTCTATTCATCTTTTGCTACTTAGCAAGTCAGGCGAGGTCAATTTAGATTGGCCATTCAGTTTCCCATTCAAAAGTCTAAGACTAATCTTAGTTATAATTATGGACATAAACCTTTGTTTTTGCTATTTTCACCCACTCAATTCCAAAAACCCTATCCCCTATACTGTTCCCTAAACAACAGCTTTTGCAGCAGAATTATTTGTTAAACTTATTTTGGACTTTAAAATCCAACTGAAACGGACATTGGTGATCATGATGCTTCGGGGAAACAAAAACGCGTGAACATAAACCCTGACCCCTCATGACCTGCCCGCACTTACTTTAAATTCTGATTTGGAAAAAGTGGTAATAAATATGGCTGCATCCGGCCTAAAGCTGAGCTGACCATCTCGTTGCCACCCCCTCACCGTGCACCCAAACTATCCCCACAGACATTACATAACATCCCTGGAGGAGGATAAAAGGTATTTTAACAAGACCCACTGCTCTGTGACCCTTGACCCTCAACTTCTGACCCCACTTACACTAGCCAGTGACAGTACCACCACCTCTCGCTCTGCATTGTTTTGGGCAGGGGGTGGCCTTCGGGTCAAAGGTGCAGAGATCCATTTTCTAATGTATATATTTGACAGTGTAACTCATATACAGTGGAAATAACATGTTCACCTTTAACAACGTCGAGCAGTCCACTGTGTGTTTCACCTTTCACCTCGATTCTGTCCTTCATGTTTTCATCCACGCATCAAACTATTCCTTTCAATAAAGAAAAAAGACTGACTTTATTGTTTTACAAAGCGGAATATTTGGCTTAGGCCTCCACCTATACTGCAGACAAACATTCCATACACAAAACAGCAAGGAACCTAAAAGCACCCATAGACGAACAGAAAAACAACACATCAATAAAAGCAGAGACCTGCACATATCCCTTATCAGCCGCTGTTTAAAAGTTGTATTGACACAAGGATAAATTCATTTTTTAAATCTATTTCATCTCCAGCAATGGACTCTGAACCTCCTCCCAGAGGGCAGCTAGCTGATACTCAGCGTGTACAGTGCTCAACAACAGAGAGAGGAAGGAAGCTACATGTAAAACATATTCCCCCATCATCTCATTACAGCTTCTTCCCAGCCCATACATTTCCATACAGTAAATCATCTTTGTGCCTCTGAAGGCTTCCCTGGTGTTAACAATCCCTGTCATGGACTCTCCACAGCTCACGGGAGGGCGGAGGGGTGGCAAGTGTCGATAGAGGGGTCCGCGTGAGTGTGAGAGATGATAGACTGGGGTTAAGAGGTGTCAACACACACCAAGAGGGCTTGAGGACTCTTCAGCTGAGCCGGCCTGACACTGTGACACTTCACAACCTCTCCTCTGATTAACCACTTTAAAGTCACTCAGACACACACGCACACACACACACACACACACACACACACACACACACACACACACACACACACACACACATACACTTCAAACACCCTGGTTCAATAACACATGTTTTGTGTCCCTCTGTCTTTATTTCGCCCCCTCCATGCCCCACACCTCTGCGTGAGAGGATAGCAGTCCATGCAGTGTGACTGTGTTGCTGGGGAGGTGGGTAGACACAGGCGCTCCGAGGTGCGGAGAGCACAGGGGGCATGTTGTTCACCGGCACAGAGACTCTGAAAGGTTTTCGCAGACATGAATGGATTTGTCACACCTCCAATGCGAGCTATAGGGCCAGTCAAGTGGAATAGCGTCACTTCCTTCAGGGGTCTGGCTCTGTATGATAGACACACAAGCTCAAACACACTGCTACTCTTTACCAAGAGAAACCCTATGGCTGGTAGTTACGGCAGCAGAGGGGCCTAGGGTCTATGCAATAGTTGTAATATAGTAGTGTTCAATATTCATCAAATATATAAATAACTGGGTATGTATTCTGGCAAGCATGCCCAAGCATATGCATGAACAATGAATAGTAAACCATTGTAGTGCAGTAGCTTATTTTCATTGATAAAAATTACAGTTCTAATATGATCTATACGTTTACTTTCCTACCCTCACGTCGCCAAATTGCCAGAGAAACTGTCCTTTTTTTGTCACTGTTTAAACCTCTGACCTCAGAAATGTGTGGCTCGTCAAACCCAACAGAAGAGAATGCAAGATATTCTTATGTCTCCATTTCTCTGGTGTTCCCTGAAGCAGTAGAACAGGCCCAGCCAGCGATCCCACGCAACACACTGCCCACACCAGCAAAACTGGGCTGGAGAGAGCATGTATGAAAGACTACCATTTCCTGAGACGGTGCATATCAAATAAGTCAATATCTAAATGGAGAAATACGCTGACATGCATTGTGCATTCTTATTGGGTCATGGCTGCGCAGCTTGCTCACAGACAGAGAGGCTCATACATGCCGATAATCATAGGCGGTGGGAAGCGACTGGAACGAACAGACGGAGCCTGACCCACCGGTGCCAATCCACAGCCCTCCTCCCCCTTATCTCCCCTTCCCGTGCCGACCTGCGAGGTGGAAAACGCCGGGATACGGAGAGGAAGGGACGGAAGGAGAGATAAAGAGCGGGGCTGTGGTAATAGGTGGAGGAGGTAAGGGTCACGGCGGATGGTCCCCAAGGCCCCTCGTGGTCTCCTCGCGCCCATGTTGTTTTATTAGCCCTGTCAGATTGCAATTTGCCCAACTGTAAACATATGGAACGGGCTTAATTAGGAAGTTTTGAGCGGGGATACAGTCAAGTCCGGAAACATTAGGGAGATGCAACCGGGCGTCGTAAAGATTGATTGAGACTGAGAGGATGGATGGACAGGGCTAGAAACGGGTGGAGGGAGGGGGGCAGGAGTGGTTTGTAGGATACAACAGAGGCATATTCTTGTGTTGCTCCGGGCAGTGGGGTGAGATGGGTTTGGAAAGATAGGGACAAACGATTTTTAATGCATTAACAGCCTGGTTGTGTGGGGCAATAACAAGGACAAGATCGCGCTAAAATGTTTGACATCCTGCACAGAGATCAATGGATCCTGGCTTTGCACATTAACAGGGCACACAGACCGAGGCCCGCGTCGCTACAAACAGCCCTGCTACGGGTCTAGATAACACACAACACACGCACACACACACACACACACACACACACACCAACCATGAGAGAACACTGCACACGTGGGCGCAAAGGTGAAACGTATGCAAACCTTTGTGAAATTCACAGAAGAGAAAACAATACCTATATCCATATCCGCAGGTAAAAGCAGCTTAAATCAAAATGGCGGAGGCAGCCGAAAACCAATCGTTGAGAGCCTGCATTGACTACATAAAAAGGCAGCAAACTGAAAGAGTAATGAGCCCATCCATGTCTCCCTGTGGACCTTAAGTTTGCATTCAATACATTATTTACAGCTGCATTTTGAGCGCGGTAAAGGTCCCTCTCTAAGGGCCTCCAGAGGCTATAGGCAGGGGCCCTAACCGCACCACAGTTCCGTCCTCGTTACTCCACCACAGGCTTCTCGTGAGGCTATACGGCATTGCACGCTCTATGAAGTCTGCAGCATAATTCTACGAGGGTTGCATGTTATGTGGCTTCAGATAAGTGGTTTGGCCAGACGAAGGCATCGCCAAATGCGGTAGAACCACGATGCGAAAAGGAAGAAAAAGAAACGATTTGTCATGGAGACGCTTTGTTTGCATAAACTTCAGAGAAAGAGATACTCACTTAGTTGTGCCAGCAGTTCAATGAATTACACTTAGCCTCAGCGTATACAGCACACACTACAGCTGCATAGGCTGGAGGACACAAGTGATAGGAGGGGTAAAAATGGTTTGTCTAAGATGCAGAAATAATTCACTGAACAACGTAGAAAAATTAAATATTGTTTTGGTTCGAAGTGACACTTATACAGTATCTTTGCTGTGCCATGTGATAGCAGCTTCTGGCACGGGACAGAAAGATAAAAACCGATATATATATATATATATATATATATATATATATATATATATATACCGTTCTTGCTAAGCCCCTTCTGTGTGCTGCTTGCACTGCTTTTAAAACACATGCTTGCTGGATCAGAGGGCTTTGAAACAGGACGTCCCACACACAAGTAGTTGTAGCCTCTAAAACCCCCTTGCCTTTGTAGTTGACTGCTCACATCCAAGAGACGACGTCTTGGAAAGACTGCGGCCTCAGATCTCTGTCCAGAGCATGCAACTGGCTGGCAGGAGATGCTCCTTTGCTTCTCTCTCTCTTTCTCTTTCTCTCTCTCTCTCTCTCTCCCCCTCGATCTCTCCTCAGCCCTTTTCAAACAAACTATTTGTCATCTCTGAAATAGAGCATTTTAAAAATTCAACCTGCAGCCAACCCCCACCTTAACTCCCCTCTCCTTTTTATTCTCACTCTCAATTCCCCTGACTCTGGCCAGCTGCGATCAATAGCTTATTGATCAGTTCGCTCCATTCCCATTACACACAAGTGCCAAAAGAGCCAACCAATCTACCAGCAGAACATATTTGGAACATATTTGCAATAGTATAGCATTTTTGACTGCACACGTACAGTATTTTTAACTGCATACATACAGCAGATGGGGCAGGAGAAAATATCTTGTGTTGAATCTCTGTTGCAACGTTGGATGTAAATTACAGTAAATGTGACATATTTATTTTTTGCATTGTGTATTGCGGTAAGTACAGAACGTTGCAGTTAGCCACAGTGAAATCAAAAATGGGATAGAATCACCAGACATACTAATCCTTGTCTTGTTTCTGCTAGCTACGACTGGATTTCTCTACCCTTCTCACCCTCCCTTCTCTCCTCTCCCTTCCCATAGACAATGCTGTGGGCAAAATCAATACTCACCAGAAAAAAAGGCATATTTTTAGCCTGTTATTATATGAGCTGTAAGAGGAAAACATGTTTGTTGGAACGAGAGAAGCAGAGATTCAGAAAGGTGCTGATGAAAGAGCGATTGAGGGAGAGAGAAGGAGAGAGACAAAAGAAGTAAGAGTGTGATGGCGGGATGGAGGCGATAGACTAATGGAGATGGATCAAACGTAGGAGGAGATAAGATAGGGCGACTGTGAGAAAATGGCCGATGCCCTGACCGGAGACTTAGCTGTGTATCCAGGCGGGGGCGGAAGAGGAGGGGGGTGGGGCAAGAGGGGAGGGGAGGGGAGGGGGCGGGGGGGGTGCTGTTTGAGTAGGAAAGGCAGACACAGCAGTAGGACAATACTCGAGTGGATATTATGATCTGTTTACAGTCTGTTTAGAGCCTTGTGCTTCATGTTATACGTTGACAGCTCATCAACAGCACAACAAAAACAGTGAACGTTGTTACAGACATTTTGGTGGGAGCTGCTGCATGAATCACAGTGCTGCCTGTGCACGTACTTCACGCTTAGATGCTGTGCATTCAGCACTAACTATATGCCACTGTGCACAGTGACAATTTCCCTGCCAATGACTTTCTGATGGACTCTCTCCTGCCTCCAGTAAGACTCTTCTCCACGCAAATGTCAATCTCCCCGGCAGCCTCTGCTTATTGGCCAGGGATGCAATGTTGATCAAACGATAAGCCCTCCAATTGGCTGAAGGAGCTCAAGGGGGAAGGTAGGAATTGATTTATCTGTGGTATTAGGGGATCAATTAATCCCCATTGTGTGTGCCAGCACAGATAGTCCGCGGTGTCTTATTTGGTGTGGCTTGTTTCTGCTCGGCTCAGATAAGAGTCGACCATCACTTCCCTCTATGACCAACAAATCAAATCAAATCGAAAAGGCATGCCGCTCGTCCTCCCCGGGCAGCTCACAATAAGGAAAACCCATCAATAACAAACTGCCCCGCACAGAATAGACTCCCTCATTTGGAGGATGAAATACCTGTCCCGGGGAAGAACGTGGGGCCGGATCTGATTTGAAAGGTGAAAACAAACATGAAAAAAAGGGACAGTTCGCGTCGTTCCACGGACGCCTTTAGCGCGCTCCCCACGCAGCATTGAACGGACACGCGACGCGTGAGCAGGGGAGACACTCAAAGACGCAGATTCCTCCACCACAACGGCCACGGAGACACTGCACAGCACAGAGACAACGTGAATGTGGAGCGGGAGAATACTGTATTCACTTTGTCAAACACAAAGGGTAAAGAGAAAGAGAGACGTCATGGGGTTCACCTGTGTGCTTCCCGCTCCACAATGCGTTGGAAATAGATGGGTAATGGGGAGCGGGATGGGACTGAGTGCTAATTCCTACTTTTCAGTTTAAATAAAGATTGGAGCTAGATAAAAGCCATTAAGGGAGAAATCAGACAGGGCATGCTATGTAGGACAAGAGCTGACTGCTGGGAGGTGAGTGGTGGAATCAATACTGAGTCAATGCGCTCAACACCAAACCATGAACACACACACGCACAACTGCACACACACGTACACACACACACACACACACACACACACACACAAACACACACATAGGACGAGATGTGGTGCAGCTGGGCATCTGTTTGTGTGTTTTTGTGCTACTTAAAAAGCTTGAAAAGGGGGCAGTGAAAGGGACAGCAGAAATTACAGTAATATAATTTTTGAAGGGGATGACTATTCAACGAGGAAAGGATCACAATTTGGATTAAAATTTGTAGTGATAAAAGTGGTAAAGCAAGGTAGTTGGACAAAGATCGAGAGGCGGACAGATGCAGAGATGGATTTATTTTCAGCAGCATGATACACTTAACAAAGATAGATGTTTCAAAACATCATCTTCCAGCCAGATTGGAGCCTGAATATAACTGCAATCACTCTGCATTCAGCTTTTTTCTTCTCTCTCTCCCTCTCTCTTCTCTTTCTCCAGGCCACTCTCTCATTTTCACCCTCTCTCACTCGGCTCTCTCTCTCTTTCTAGAATTGATCGACTAGTTCTCCTCAATCCATCTCTCCGTCTGTCGCCTAGCAACCAGTGCGCTATCGGGTGTGGAGGCTGGAAGTTTCACTTGGGGAGGGGCGGGGGTCCAGGGGGCATGGGGGCGTGGGCAACAGCTTATTGTACATCGGTGAGCTTGTTGATATTGATGAACATTGGGACAATCGTTTCAATTTCCTGATTTCACAGAATGGATTGGAATCATTTGATTGACATTGTGAAGGTCTTCGTTGTTCCTTGTTGTGACTTTACAACTAAAGAACAGATAAGAAACAGATTTTTTTAAATGACCTCACGAAGTGGAACACACCCGTTATGTGCACACTTTATTGAGAAAGAAAAGTCAAGGTGTTCCGTGAAAAGCGATAGACTCAAGCAATGTAGGTTCTAAACCCTTACATGGGAGTAACATGTTTAAGTATTAAGCCTGGTAGTGCACCAATGTTATCTTACTGCTTTTAAACTCTTAGCCCTTTGATCTGCATTTAAGGTTGTATCCCCTTTGTGAGAGAGATGTTGGCTACTCGGTAAGCCTAATGAATTCAGAAACGGTTGCTAATGAGTGGAGAGAACACTGCAACAAAGGAGTCGGGGGAGAGTGAATAGGGATAACTTGTATCATCACCTTATTAGAAATAATGCAGATAATCTTTCCTCTTGGGGATTTGATTCTGTAAGTTATATATTTAGAAACTACTACGGTTACGTTACTTAAGGGAAATAAGTCACTGCAAGTCAGTTGGGCTATAGAATAATAGATATCATGTGTAATGCACCCCCCCCCCCCACACACACACACACACACACACTCACACATACATACACACGTTTACATACTCAATTGCTAATTATTTCTCCCTGTAGAAACACACACATAAACACACACACAAACACACACACACACATACACTAGCATACGTTTTAATGGGCTGGGTAGGGACCAGTTAGTCGTACTGTCCTGTTGCTGAACATATTTTTAAAAAAATACAGTTTGGGCACTATTAGCTATAACAACTAGGAACTGGACAATGACTATATTGATATCGGTCTTATATTTTAAAACTCAGTCATTAGAGACATACTGTATCTGCAATATTTTGTATTTGAAGGAAATTGCAGATGTTCAAGGCTGTTTTTGTGGCCTTTATTCTACCAAGAGGTTAACAAAATGACACAGAAAGGCTTAAAGAATTATATCAGACTGATCTGATATAAAGAAAACCAAACCAAATGTGTTACATTATACTGGCCTTAAACTTGGATTAGATATGACCGAGAAAATTCAAGTGAATTTATAAACATAAAAGTAAATGAAAATGATTTTTAAAGGAAAGTGTATAGCCATACACTCTTAAATAATTACGCTTCACTTCAGCTAAGGTTTTTTCGCAAAGGCCCACATAACGTAAGCTATATTGACATCAATTGCGTGTTAGTTACCCATATACAAACACGACTTGCTGCAATTTACAAAAGTTTGCTCAAATGCCTAGACGTGACAGAGAAGGGTGAATCAAGTTTAGCTTTATTGATTTAATCAATCTCCCAATTTGATCGATGCTCTATTGATTTTACTTAGGTTATGCAGGCCTAACCTAAACTGATAATTTTACTGAACCCGAAAATAAAATTCTGTGCAAAAATCTAGGTATAAGCCTTGTAGACGTTCGGAGAAGGTTATTGTAGGCTATCTGACAAATACTTGCAATACATGCCTACGTGTGGCATCTTAACAATAGGCCTTCATTAGTTTCAACATGATATACCTTATATAACGTGGGCTAATATTGCTGTCTTCTGTTAATGTAAAATAATAATTAGACCGTTGTTAACTTATTTAAGTGCAATTATATTTGTGTACGACTGAACAATTCGTGCGATCTAGGCCAGCACACTTTTATGTTGCATAAAAATATCTAGTGGGCCTATCATAAATTCCAGATGGAGCACACACGAAAGGTCTGATGTTCTACTGGTCTGATAACGTCAAAACAATTGGGAAGGAAAATAACTAATTATTTTATGTTTTTAAGCCGTTTCGTTTTTTTCTTGTTAAGCACACAAAAATACATACAATAGGTTTCCACCGGAAATATATTTTTATTACTGAACCACTACATGCACATTAATGCAATTTTTTTTATTTTTTCCACTTCTGGTGCTCCAAACATTTTGCGCGAATTTTTTCTAATCGATCAGCAGATAGATCAATATGGAACCAGTGCTATTGATCACTGCTAGTCCTCAATTACTATGTGCTTTCAAATGCAAATGTACCTAAATAATAATCTATTGCAACACACTAATTCTTTAACAAACTGCAGGCAAACGGTTTACAAATAGTTAAAGGCTATGTGATACTTTGCAATGTTTTAGAGGCTGAAAAAACTTTTTTTTTAAAACAACCTACTACTTTATTTAAAGAAAAAAGACTGGGGATAAAACGATCAAAAAAGGTAAACACTATCATTGGAAAATATATTATTTAGAACATGCAAGAGTACTATTTTAATTTTTTCAACTCTAAACTTCTCTGTCTCTCTCTCTCTCTTGCTGTAAAACCAAGAATATTCAAGTAAACAATTCCTTTGAATAATGCACTAATTGCATAATAAACCTTGTGAATATCAGGGTTATTGGAACTAAGGGTTCCAACCCGTTCACTGGCACAGGACACTGATAAACGCGACAACACCGAATACTGTTATACCTAACTTTTGCCAATAGTCCGATTTAAGTAAATATACTTTAGACTACATTAAACTTGATCCACCAACCACGGAGTAATTCGAGAAACCATGAAAAGATTAGTCTGTCTTTGTGGGCCTATATGTACTGATTTAATTAGAGACTTAAAAATATATACATATAGTAATTGCCTATGGGCAAAAATCCACATGAAAGACCTCACTTTAGCATATATTTGGGTGTGAAATAGCCTACTTACCTTATCTATGTACCTTACCTTATAACCTATTTTAAGAGCCGATAAATACATTGGCTTGGACATTATTTTATTTTCGTGTAGGCCCAAAAACATTTTGTCAGTAAGCATTGAATGGGCCTACAAAAAATATTATCATTAAGCTACACTATCCAGGCCAAAGTGATAAAGGCTAATAATTAAACGTCTAAAAAATAGCATGTTAGCCTAATCGATGGTCAGATCTATTCACTATTGCTTTCGACTCTGAATAAGCCTGAAGCTGGACACCACAACAAACATCACATTTTACAGTTATCCACACATTACAAACAAATGTAAAAAAAAGGGTCTATGCCTATTCTGCTTCCAAATCATGACTATCCGGACTGAGAGTTCACCATAAATGGGCGCATCAGAAAGGGGGTTATTATTGTAGGGCCTATAACTATTGTGAGCTGGCATGCTTAAAACAACAGGTGTGTTCCTAGGGAACAAATAATAATGTGGAATATAATTTTTAAATGAATCACTTAAAATTGTATACAGATCTTGCGATTATTAAAACTGAACTCACGTTAAAGGTACAAATATGCCCATGCATCTTCGATATCGGCCTACTAAAGAATTCTGCACTTTGCCCACGAACGACCACAGGCACACAGCAATTTTGTCCTTACCACCACAAAACCTAAAGGCTGTGTGTGTAGGCGTAGGCGTGTGTGTGTGTGTGTGTGTGTGTGTGAGGGGGGGGGGGTCTAAAGTCGATGCCAATGTGTTGCAGTAGTCACCGACTGATACCCATGTTACATGGATGAGAAATATATCACTTGGGCTTCGCGGCATTGCCCCAGTCAAACCGCATCATATCGATAGCGTTAATATTTGATATTGTTTTTGCCATGGGATGTGCTTATTTTAACATTCATAAAATACAAATTAAACCACCCTCGGCCAATATTTTTTTCCAACGAAACAGTAAGGTTAATTCCATCTGTTGCATAAAAATAGCAACAATGCCCATACCCTATTCGTCGTTTATGCTCCATGAAGTGATTTATAGCTTAATGTAAAGAAGTATTTTTGATTGTGTGTGTGTTTGTGTGTGTCTCTATGGCGGCCTGTGTGTGTGTGAGTGTGTGCGTGTGTGTGTGTGTGCGTGTGTGTGTGTGCGTGCGTGTGTGTGTGTGTGCGTGTGTGTGTGTGTGTGTGGTTTGCAGCTATATGCAAATAGCTAAGGCCTTACTTCTAAACTTGATTTAACTTTTTAGTAGAAAACTTAGTTGTTTTAATTTTTTTCCATATGATTTAGCTACGAGGAGGAATGGAAGTTAACATCCATCACCACTGCGACCAATAAGGTTCGTTGGTCGGCTCACTGCACAGAGATGACGGATTCGTTGCTAGGACCAGTAATTCATTTTCGATAGTAGTGGTTGCTAGATCAATACGGGGACATCAACCCAAGCGGACACTGCGTTTCCTTGGTGGCACTATCCAACATTATCTGTTGGCATCATCGAAGTATCACAATTTTTGCAATGAAAAAAATACGTTTTCGAGACTACATATTAGGCCTAGCCTACTTTCTCGAGTATTAGGGGCGTCTGTTTGTTTTAAATGCAAACAAGCACATGGATAAGCAAGAAGCTGTAGAAGCCAGAGGGTCAAAGGGTGATCTGTTTTAATCAGACATACGCCTACTTCAATCAAGAAATTGCAATCTCTGAAAAGGTTATACTCAGGCCTACATGGGGATGTTGGAGTTTTTAAGGTGTAATGTCAAGGCTTGATTAAGATGTAGCAGAATGTCTCTTGGGTCATATTCTATTTTTGCTGATCCCAAAATTAAAAATGACATGTCTTGGCTCAAAAAGTCTTAACTTACACCAATTTAATCTATTGAATTGTACGCGTAAAGTACATTATCGTCAATCTGCATTATTGACCAACGCATTTTTAAACATGGATAGTAGGCCTAATGTGTCAATGACTCAAGACGTTATAGTACATGCGGGCCTAGTCTGTCCAGATCCGGGTCCTCAATGGAATCTGCTATGCTGCAGGAGTCTATCGATGAATCTCCTGATCTATAAATTCATTGACAGTGATGGATCACTGGCGTGGATTGACGTCAGAAGGCAACACGTTTTAAAGACTATACACAGTTAAAATTATGAAATTATATAGTGTATTATATGTCATGGTCTAAATTATGGAAACTTAACACGGCTAGTACTTCAATTATATACAGGAGTTTATTTTTAGGTTATATACAACGGCCAATTCATGATCTATAAGCTCTCACCTAAAATGTCATATTCAAATACGTCACTTCTCGAAAACGCAGTTAAATGTGGATATATATTTAAAAAAAAGTAGGCCTATAACTTTTACAATTTGCTTTAACTTTGGACAGCTCCTTGTCTATGCTATATGGCAGCCAGGATGTGTAAGATTTCAATTAATATTTAACCTTTAAGAAAGAAATCACATGTGCGACTGGCGCCGTTCAAGCGCCTTTATCAGACAAACCCAAAGGAACAACCTTCTTATCCGGACTTTCCAATATCTTAAGGTAAATGTTGCAAAGCATAGGATTGCAGTTCTGCAAAAGATACCTGTGTCTTATCTTCGCAAGTGTCTAATGCAATCTTTTTGAGGAATTCGAGGTTCAGTTTACAACATAAGCAAACCTCTGTCTGACAGGCTGGAATGGCCATCCTAATGTGAGCGAGCTTTCACCAGAACATAGTGCACGCGCATGTGAACAGGCAGAGTAGCATTTCAACCTACGCGCGGGCACGTTCCCATAAGCTACATGCTGGGCAGCGCAGCGTTTGCTTTCGATAGAAGAAGGTGCTTTACTATACGGCGAAGGAAATACAAGCAGACACAAGCACCTATCCAGACGCGTAAACAGTAGTATGTGGCATAGTCCTGTGGTGGGGAACTGCTTTCTTCAAACATGCTGGATTGACTGCAGAAAGGCATATACAATCAATGGCGTGTCTTTGAAATCGTTCGAAATTTATTGGAAAGGAGCTGTGTGAGACAGAAGGGGAGAGAGAGGGAGACAGAGACGCAAGCAAGAAAGCGAGGAGAGTGAGGGGTGGAAATAGAGATTATTTCAAAGATGGAACTTACAATGGAAAACATTGGAAACCTACACGGCGTACCTCACACTCATCAAACGAATGATTTAATGAACTCTCCTCACGCACGGCAGTCTTCGGCATCGCATCGGAACTTGGTGTCGCACGGACGGTCAGCCATGGTGTCCAGTATGGCCTCAATATTAGAAGGGGCAGGGGACTATCGCACAGACCATTCTTTGTCTGGTCCTTTGCACCCTGCAATGACCATGTCCTGCGATTCTGGCATGAGCCTAAGCAGCACCTACACCACCCTGACTCCACTGCAGCATCTGCCTCCCATATCCACCGTTTCAGAAAAATTTCACCATCATCATCCTCATCCACATGCTCACCATCACCCGGCGCATCAGCGACTAACCGCTGGTAACGTCAGTGGAAGCTTCACGCTGATGCGGGACGACAGGAGCCTAGCATCGATGAGTAACCTCTATGGCCACTATCCCAAAGATATGTCCGGCATGGGGCAGCCACTATCCCCCCTGTCCAACGGCCTCGGGTCTTTACACAACTCCCAACAGACTCTAGGTGCATACGGCCATGGAGCTCACCTCTCCAATGACAAGATGCTCTCGTCTGGAGGTTTTGAGTCCCATGCTGCTATGCTGTCCCGAAGTGAGGAGCACCTTTCGCGAGGTCTGGGTGGCCATGGAACCGGGATAATGTCATCCCTGAACGGCATGCACCACCACAGCCATCCGCACCCCCAGGCAAATGGGTCAATGCTCTCAGAACGGGATAGACAGGTTGGCGCCGGGCAAGGAGGTGGGTCGGGACAGGTGGAAGAAATAAATACCAAGGAGGTGGCACAGCGAATAACGGCGGAACTCAAGCGTTACAGCATCCCCCAGGCCATCTTCGCTCAGCGAATCTTGTGTCGGTCCCAGGGAACACTCTCTGACCTGCTACGGAACCCTAAACCGTGGAGTAAACTCAAGTCAGGCAGAGAAACATTCCGGAGGATGTGGAAGTGGCTACAGGAGCCAGAGTTCCAGCGAATGTCAGCACTAAGGCTAGCAGGTGAGTGGTGAAATATAATGACAAATTTGTGTGTTGGGGCGGCGGGTCAATTCCGAGTCAATATGACGAATCTATCAATAGCTGGAAAGAGACCAACAAAATGTTTCAGTAATTTTTTTCATATACATTTTTCTATTTTACATAACATGTCGTATGGGCCAATGCAGTTCTTCTCTGTGCCAATCCTAGTAAAAGGAAACAACATACATTGTTCCTGAAAATGCGATGAAGACTGATTACATCCAAAAATCTCAAATCCACAATAACAGGGGTGAAAATAAGATATTGTTTAAGTCCCGATTCGTCAAGCATGTTTTATTATGTCAGTAAGTCACGAATATATTGTTTACATATGTGTCATATAGACCCTGTAAAGCTCCCGAGGGTTCTCCCATTCCCCTATCAAAAACGCAGGGCTCAAACGAGACGTGTCTGAGGTCCGTGGGCCTAACCAAAGAGTAAGAGCAGCGTGACCTCCTGAGAATCAATACCGCGGGTCCCGGCGTCTCGTATCAAAGTAGCACACAGATAAATGATCGATTTAAATCAGAAAGACAGCTCCAGAAACACATGTTCCTGTTTCTTAATTCACACACAATGATATCAAATGTTAATTTTATTTTATCAAACGGTGAATCCTGGCTTGGTCAGATCTCCAGAAATGTTTTACAATTTTTACAAATGTGTAGTTGAGAAGCACTTACTATGCAAAGTGACACAAGCCGATTTCCGGGAAAAGGTACATTTCTGTGTTGACTTACACAAATAACGTGTCAGCATAAAAAAAAGCCATCAGCACATTTATTCTACGTTTTTCCCCTTTTTTTAAGAACACGCAAATGCAAACACACTCTCTCATTTTCTCTCTCTCTCTCTCTCGCCCCCTCTCCTCTCTCATACACACATACACAAACACACACACACACACACATACACACACACACACACACACACACACACACACACACACACACACACACCACTATCCCCCACAAACAGACAGACAGACAGACACACACACACGCACACACATACACACACTCACACAGGCAGACACTCACAAATTACGGGAAATATACTTAAACCTATACTATTTGTACTCCATATTTCGTTCTGATAATATTTGTATAAAATAAAAACGGACCGACAATCTTGATTACAACTCATGCAAACGAGAAGGGAGACTCTTATTGATGTCCGTGTGAAGGCTTTTATACACGTGCACGTCAAAACGTCAATCAGTACATCTGTGTAGTATTTCAGTGGACGGTTCAATTAACCAGATATAGTGGCATATTTCAGTTCCAGTCAATGCCCTATTGAAAAGCACTTAATGGAATGTAAATTGTTCCTTTGCGCATTTAGCGGGGTTCTGGTAAATAAAGATTTAAACACTCCACAATTGTCTATTTAAGTGCCATTGCTGTTAAACCTAATTGGGCAGTGGGGTTTTATATCTTCCACCCTCTACACACGATTCAACCTATCGAGGCTTACACAAAATTGCCTGGTAACCATTGCGTATTAATTTGGGTGCAGGATTATACGTGCACACAATCTCTACATTTCTTACACAGGAAGTCGTGAATAACAATTGTTGGTAATTTATAAGGGAACCACATCAACCTGAACCACTTCACAACATATTCCTGACATAATTTGTGTACATCAAGACTGGTCCATATAAGGTTATTGGTTTACCAGCTAGCTTGCCCTGAGCATGTGTTGATACTTTAGGGTAATGGGCTTAAGAATGGGTACAATAATGCGAATTTAGATTAAATAATTTTATTCTGGGCGTGGGCCTATAATAGCAGCCTTGGGCTGTCACACTCTCGCAGGTAAAATGCATATGGGAAAAATTACAAATGACTGGTATGTAAATGGTGGCGCTACATTCTACTTATTGCATTTAAATTTGCCATTATCCACGGTGCGCATGTGGGTTGGGAGTGGGAGTTGGGGGGTGGTGCAAAGGGAGGCTGGGCAATACTCGGTCGGCCACATCAATCAATAAATTCAAATTACTATTCCAAATTCATCACAGTCACACAAATCAATGCCGCTGCCCTGCTTAGCTAATGTGAAAATGCCAGTGTCTGCACACTCACATGACAATCGCCCTCCTGGAATGAAAAACAAAGTGGATATCGTTTTATGGGGGAGGGAAAACATAGGCAGGCCACAGGCAAATGATAGGCGCTTGCCCTTCACGCTTTACCTTCAGCGTTTTGTACTGTTAAATGAGAGTGAACCTAGCTTTTAGATATTTTAGGATTTTCTCTTTCCCCCTAACAGTCTTATAGGCTAATGTTACAATAAGGAAATGCACGTGCATGTAGAATGTATTTTCCAGGATAAATGCCCTAGACCCTAACTCATTTCACAGCGTATCAAGAGATTGGCCGTAGAGCAACTTGCTCAATGGTAAACATATGATTGTGACCATAGTCTGAGATGCGTTTAAAGATTCCATTAAGGATAGAAAACAATTGGTCATGGCATTTTGTGTTGAATTCCACACTCCATCTCAATGTATTTGGTCGGGTCAATATAGCCGTGATCGATATGGATAGCCAGTGCATCTATCAATTATTCCGCCACACCACTCTGTCCCAATGGTGTGTGTATATGAGTGTGTGTATATGAGTGTGTGTGTGTGTGTGTGTGTGTGTGTGTGTGTGTGTGTGTATGTTTGTGTGTGTGTGTGTGTGTGTGTGTGCGCGTGTGTGCGCGTGTGTGTGCGTGTATGTGTGTGTCCAAAAATATTTACACTGTATAAGTATACTTAAGTATAAGTTGCAATTATTAGGTATATGACGTATTTTTGAGCTCTATTAATCAATGATATCATATGATCTATGTAAGGCTTATAGATGATGAATATTTATAACTATGTATAAATATAAGATATAACATTACGCACACACACACACGCACAACTATAAAATAATAATTATAATATATATACAGTATATGGCCAGGCCAGCCTCTGTGGGGAAAGAGCAGTCTGTTCATTAGCATGTGAATGGTCAAAGCACGCGTGGCAGGGTTATTAGGTCATGGCTGAAGCTCCAGAAATAACAATTGGATGGGGAAACAGGGAAAGCGTGTTGTTTTCGGCAGTATAGGGCTGTTAGCACTTTGCCGGCCCCATATGCAATTTCTCTTTTTTAAAAGTCGTTGTTCTATTAAATTGGCAAAGTTTTGTTTGAATTGTCCTTTGGTTTTGCACCTATACACTCAGTGTCCGTCTGTCAGGCTCCCATAGCAGGTTGCAGGGGAGAGGCGCTGTCCCAGGTGCTGAAACATAGGCTATACTCATCAATATCCAGCCTGAAGGATCAAGCAGTCTTCATTTTCATATATTCCAACCCTTTTAATCACAAATTCTATGGTCAGACAATATCATCCTGCAATCACAGACAGTGTGTAGCCTACTTATGGCCTACTATTACAACTTCCAAAAAATTTACTTACACACGGACGCCTAATCAAAACCCCTTCCTGCGAACTGGTCTTCAGCCTAAAAGACGGAAGAATGTTTATGATTTGCTTTATATATGGTGGATCTGATTAATGTGGGACCATCTAAAACAGCATGTCGCGAACTGATAAGTATATGCATAAGGGTCGATACACCCTTTAATAACTTATAGACAGTGGAGAGATTATCGAGAACAGCATAGCCAGGTTTTTATATGGTTTTTATGTAACGTTAGGTAGCATTTAGACTTAAACACATTTCTCACATTAAATACCCCAAAATACAGGAGGATATTGACTGTAGTTAGCACCTGCAGCCGTAGCAAGTCGTCTTCCTCGTTATTTTGCCCATGCTTGTGCATGTATGTGATCGGGATATAGAGCGCGTCCGCGCCATACATTGTAAGGGCCGATCTGGCAAGCTCTGAATCTGTATCGATTTCCATTCCCCGGTCTCTCCTTTCCATTGCTGGCGCTGCGCCATGCAACCATATTCCCACAACAACCCTCCCCCTCTGCTCCTTGCTCGCAACCTTATTTTGCCCATTAACAGCTCCTGCTTCATAAAATTCTTTAAACTGTATGCCTACACACACGAGGACACAAGGCCATGCTTATCAAAACAATTTACAAATCGCAATGGATCATTCTTAAATGACTGTTAGGTTTAAATAAAAAAAAGAATGAAGCAGCTTGAACGTATTTCTTAAAAATCACTGGTTTTATCAACAAGATGTTTTGGAAAATGGCAAGCATCTCAATGAACTAATTATCTTCCAAACATTCTCACAACAGAGGAGTAATAGGCCTAGAACATAGGAGAGAACAATGAGTTACAAATAGGTTAGATCGTGGGAATTCACACAGACACACAGACTCACGCACACATGCATACATGTATACAGTCTGGAATACCGTGTAGGCTTCTATTCTATTTTAGATGATCAATTCCACTGCTGCTCCGTCGCCCCCATGCCAAACTGAATCGATACGAGAGAATGACCTTTAAATCAAATTGCTAGGAGACTCAACTGTACACACGAGGATGGCATCAAAGGGTTAAATGGCACTACGTCACATATTTGCAGCGTTTGCAACTGCTAAAGGCCTGTGAGCTTAAAATGTCCTGAATAATTTTGTTTAGCCTTATATTACCAATGAAGGCATTATATAGACTTGCAGAATTTTACATAGGCCCACATATGATTCATTTGAATATTGGATCGGGAATCATGCCAAAACAAAGTCATGCGATTTTAAACATCACCCTTTGCTTTTCAAAATTTAAAGCAATTAATACGAAATTAAAGACTGAACAATTATGTGTAGTTATCATTAGGATATTGGCTTACAGACCATGCTTTTTTTTTTTTGACCGCTCGCGCTTGGCTGTGCAAAACTTTCACGGGCACCGAAGACTGCATGGCACAACAGACTTAAGTGATCAGCGACTTCGATCCACCATAAATGGCCTACCGTCATCTTACATTAGTTCATTATTTTTGATGAATAAACATCAAAGAGGTCAATCGGTAAAACCGCAATCACACACTGTCATCAGCAAATGCAACCCTACACTCGGGTTAGGGAACGCAAATCACCAAAGCAACCAATTTACAGCAAAATCAGTTTTATTAGGACATTCTATAGGGTAAAATATGATGTAATATTTAAAATTTATGATTATGTTATTTAATTTGCTATACATTTGATGGCCATAAAGTAACAAAAAGGTTATGCTTGGAGGAAAGCCTTTCATTTTATTTGAGTGCAGTGCGCGTGCTTGTTTGTGTGCATTGTATTATCAGAACAAATAATTAACACTACAGTTTTTGTTTAGGCCCTAATGTAATTTAAATCCTATCTGCTTGCTTGCATGCTGATAACATATTGCTAATCACGCCATTTAACTTGGTCACGCCACCGTTAGCTATATTCCCATTTGTTAATGATACACACGTTTGGTCACTATTTGCATTATCACAAACTGGGACACACACTCTTACACTGATCACTATTCACACAAACTAATTTGAAATCCCCCGAAATAAATTGCTATATACTATCTGAAAAAGCCAGGGAACGTCTTAATTATTGCTATTTCTATTGCTGTTTTTTTAGACTTAAGAAAAGTCCAATTAAAAAGAAACATATGGGACTATTCAGCCTAACCTGTTAACATTACCAAGGGTTTTACATTTTGCAACCTACATTTTTTCAAGAATATTTTCCATCAGCTTTTATTTTTAGCTGACATGTGCAGAATTAGATCCATCACGATCGACCTTTGGGACGATTAGTGGACTGCTGCACTGATAAAATGTTCAACCCACCCCATAAATCACTGGAAACAGAGAAAATAAGCTTAGAAGTATAAGCTTATGACAAAAAGTAAATACACTGTGGATTTGACTGTGCATCATAGGCTAATCACTGCATTAGAAACTCGGATAACCGATCAGTGTCAGTGCTCCCGTACCTTTAAGTATCAACATGTTGATAAATATTATAATTTTATTCTCAATAATAATATTTTTTATTACCATTATTTAATTTGAACTTTTTAATTAACATTCGCGTTTGCATCTACATCCTCCGAAATAGGCCAAGGTCAGAAAAAGGCCAAGGTCTACCACACTGCAGCGGCTGATTGGTCTAAATTTACACAAAAGATGTAGGCCGATGCCTATAAGCCCTGCTATACTAAAACACATTGTAGCCAAGGCTAATGTTTTACGGGTCCATATTTTCGAATAATGGCCTCTACTTGCCTATAAATGCAGGTCGAAAGGCGCCCTTTAACTTGCATGCTCGCACTACTCTATACTCTACACGACCTATTGGTAAGTATAGCAAAGGATTTAGTCTGATGGTTGACACAGTCACTGTTTCTTTCCCGCAGTAGCCCGGCCTCTGCGGGAACGAGTCGCACCGCACCCAATTTCAGATCAGCCCCATTCAGCCCATCGATCCCAGGCAGACCGGTTGGCTGGACGGTGCGGTTAGTTATTGATTCCCCCTTATACACCCCACTCTCGGTTCTCCCCCATTCAAATTCGACAGAGCACACACCTATTGCTCCTTGCTATAGCAGATTTCACACGCTCAGACATTTATTTATTTATTTAATTGCACTATTTATCTTTTTTTGTTTGTTCGTTTGAGTCCTGATATGGGGCAATTTTACTTGTTTGTACTAGGCCTATAACCTAAGAATGTTTAATTGGCAAGAAAGTAACAAATAAACGATCATTGAAAGATACATACATAAAATGATAAACCATATTAATTAGAGGTTCATGAAATGAGTTTCATTCTTTGGCCTGTTTTCCGAATCAAAATAGACAAATATAAACTACATCCGTTAGGTATAGGGCGTAAAAAGTTCAAAAATTATAATCATTATCATTCCAGGCTTGGTTGAGGCAATTATGAATCAAATCGATAATAAGATAATAGAGTATAGAGTAGGCCTATCATTCTAACATTAAACCAAGTCCTCCAAATAAATTGCCCCTACGCTGCCATTTCACATCTTTTTTCCTGGAAAAAAGTTTGGATTTACAACATAAAAAGGTACAATTTATTTATAATAATATCAATTCTGCAGTAAACGTTGGGCACTTTTCATAATGTTATCTTGAAATACGAATTGAGTTTCTCTATATCAATAGTAATAGGCAAACCTTCATTAGAAAAATATCTAATCATTCCTTTACCGAGCAGTATTGACACTGTAATTTTCTCAAAACAAACACAAAAAAAATTTAAACCGTCTGTGTCCTTGAAAAATAAGTTATTTACTTTTGAAGCGTATCTCAAAATTGAAAGTAGATACAAAATTATTATCCATAAAAAAAGTGTTAATCTTAAAAGAAAAACTAGGTTGAATAGGTTGTTTGAGTTGGATTCACTTCACAGTGTACGCTATTGAAGTTGTGGTGGGAGTGCCTTGCAGCATACTGCTCTCAAAGGCAAACAAACTGAATGGTATCAAGTTATCAGTATATTAACACCAATTCTCACTCATTACATTAAGGAGTATTGAGCTGTAAGTTGTTTGGATTGGCTAGAACTTGGCACTGACCTGCGGCTTGAATGGAATAAACTGTACAACAGGCTTTTAAAGTGTAGTCTTGTCGATACGCAGGCTATTAATCTTTGTGCAACACAAAACAGCGCACAAAGTAAACCAAACAAGAAACGAAAAAGTGAATTAATAATATGTTTTGTATGATGCAGTCTACAACATCAGGCAAAAGTATGCCTACCAGATGATCATTTGCTGTTAAGATAACATCGGGTAGAATTTGAAAACGGTTTTCTTATGAACATTTAACAACCTTCAAACTTGCTGAAATGGTAAATGAATTAAGTCTGCCATTTATGATCAGATCATTCGCTCCTTATTGCGATCCCAGTGAATGTCTAATGTAAAATGACCATAGGGTTGCTGTTTTTGAGTTATCTGCTAGACCTACGTCAACATCTGTTTATAGGTTGTCCTACTCATGTTGTGATTCGGTTTAAAATAAGTGAGACAATAAGACCCTCAATAAGTGAAACAAAAATATTGCTTTCCTAATTTAGGCACAATTGGACTACAAGCAGTTTTTTTTAATTAAGTCTGAGTTTTCAAACAGCTATCCACGTAATTGAAGGCGATTTCTTGAATAAAATATGTAGGAAAAATGTATGAAATATTGGAGTACGCTATTGCTTCTGACTATAGATTACTTAATTACAAATAGGGAAAAATTAAGACAGGGCCTTGTTGGTTATGGCTACAATCATAGGCCATACATTTAAGCCAGGTAGAAACATGCCCTTTCAGATTTTGTGTCCCAATTTCCTCATGGATCTTACCCTCTCTTTACGAGTGGGATACAATTCATTGGACAAGCAAAACAATGTCAGTGTTCATGGTCCTTACATGTCCTGACATATGTCCCCCTTTTTCTTGTGTTTCCCATTTATGGTAGAAGTTTTCTAGGCGTATAACTCTTTTAATATTAGATGTAGCAATGTAGGGTATCCCGCTTCTGTTAAAAGCTGACCAGCAGGTTGTTGTGAATAAATTAAAAGATAATAATAATACATTGAGTGAGGCTGTCCTTTGCGTTGCTGTGAACCACAATCGAAATCGCAAATTCCTGATAGCCTAAACTTTTATAACCTTAAACATACAAGTCCGATGTGGGTTGTTCTTTGTGTATGAGGTTATGCATGTCTCCTTACTTGGTGTCTACTGTAGCTCTAAAAGCTGCAATGATCGATTTTCTTATTTTCTACGCCGCGCTTGGTTCGGTAATCAGGGCCCCCTTCCTCACCAATCGATCGCTATTGATTACAAAATCCAGCGCCTGTAGCAAGGCAGCGCAGTGTGGCGCCCCGTGCAGCCAGGCCACAGCGCGAGTGACACCTACCGACTGACAGATGATAAAACAACGGGCCCACAGGTGCTTGTATTCTATAGCTCAACATGAGGAAAAAGCATGAGTCACCTACGAGATTGAGGAAACCCTTTTTATTAAGGTTGTATGTATTAAGGATGTATGCTTGTTAGTCTAAATGTTTTAGATTTATTGTTTCTTATGTATTTTTGCATTTGTGTATGTGTGTTTGTGTGTGTGTGTGTGTGTTTGTGTGTGTGTGTGTGTGTGTCTGTTTGTGTGTGTGTTTTGTTTATTTTCATGTGGATAATCATTCACTAGGCACATCTTCTCACACTTATTAAAAACATTCAATATTTTTATACATTCTGTATAGTTCTTGTGTTTTAGATTTAGTGAAATAATTATTCAAGAGTGTCTCTCTCTGAATGTGTCTATGAGTGTGTGCGCAGGCGTGTAGAGAGAACCAGTGTGTTTGTTTATGCACTGCAGGATGGGCCTGCTTCTGTGTTGTTGATGGGAAACAGGAAGATGATGGATGGGCTGGTGTGGAGCTTAGACGTCTGTAGTAAACTGATTGGACTGCAATGGCTGATCAATGTGCCCTGGTCCACTGTAATTAGACACACAGCGCGACAGCTCGTCTCCAGCCGTTTCAGCACTATTCCACATAGACACACTGCTCACACATGCAGGCATGCACTATGCCAAACGCATCACAAACAAACAAACACACGCACGTACACACACACACACACCCAGACCCACATATCAAGACAGTGACTGATAAAGAAATAGTGGGGGATTTGAGTGAAAAAGCGAGAGAAAAGAGGAAAGCAATTACAGTGACATCGGCAGGAGAGACAAGAGAACGCCGCCCAAATCCACAGGGAGGATCCCACATCTCCCCCTGCCAAGTTATGCTCCTCTCCATCGTCTGCAAACCCTTTACCTTCAGTAGAGCACAATCTATGAACTATTCATTTCTCTGCTGGCTGAGCCCCTCAGGAGTATACGAGATGTTATTTTTTATTAAATTTTTTTTAAAATGGACGCTGTGCATGTTCCAGACTCCTAGCGTAGGCACCACTCCCATGTTTGTGTTGGAGGAGAATCAGTTATAAATACCCTCTCGGAGTTCAATAGAAGGGGCTCCAGTGGGCTGTGTTTGAGGTAGCAGACTGTAGACCTGCTGGAGGGGATTCTGACCTCAGTCCCTGTGGAGAACCTCCCAATTCCTACAGCAATGTGGGTCAATATCTCCCTCTCCATCTCCTCCCTCTCCCAGCCCGCTCTCTGTTCTTAATACACACACAATGAACACGTTCTCCCTCCCCTCTGCTTTCTTTCACTTACGCACACCCTCTCTCTCTCTCTGTCTCTCTCTCTCTCTCACACACACACACACACACACACACACACACACACACACACACACACGGTTTCCTTTTTCTACTTTCCTTCCCATTGTATCTCTCTCACTTACTCACACACACACACACACACACACACACACACACACACACACAGAAACACACACAAAACGCTCACTTTTGTGCAACAGTCACTCAGTCTCCCATTGCGACCCAAACTGCATTAATATTGAATCAAACAGCAGTGTCTCCAGCATGCAGTCAGAGCCGCTCACCGCAGGCTAGCTCCCTGTCTGCACTCTGCAGGATGGAAGGAATATTCCCACTGGGGAGGAGGGATGGATTAGCTTTAAATCAACTTTAATACATGGCAATATAAGGGAGCAAGACAATCTGTTCTGCTGTATAAACCACTTTTTTATGTGTTTAAGTACTGGCTAATGAGTCATTTAGTTACCTCCCTGACCTCATCCCGTTGCCTCATCTCATCTTTTAATGCCTCTGCAGAGACAAAGCCCACCTTTGAACATGTATTTACCTGGCTGTGTTTCTCTTCTCCGCCTCTGCCCCCTCCCCCTGTGTCTCCCACCACCCCCTCCCAGCCTGCAAGCGCAAGGAGCAGGAGCAGCACAAAGACCGCAACATGGCCCCCAAGAAGCAGCGGCTGGTCTTCACCGACCTGCAGCGGCGCACGCTCATCGCCATCTTCAAGGAGAACAAGCGGCCGTCCAAGGAGATGCAGATCACCATCTCCCAGCAGCTGGGCCTGGAGCTCAACACCGTCAGCAACTTCTTCATGAACGCCCGGCGCCGCTGCGTGGACCGCTGGCACGACGAGCACGGCGCCAGCCCCGGCCAGCCGGGCACCTCGGCCACCACCTTCTCCAAGGCCTGAGGAGGGGCCCTCCAGGGCCCGCTGGGTGGCAGGGCCGGGGCGAGCAGGTAGGGAGACCACTAGTAGCCCACTCACCCAGCGCCTCACCCCCCACCCCACCCACCCGGGACCTCCCAGATGTCGCCTCCTGCTCCCCATTCGTGCCATGCAACCCACCCCTCGTCAGTCAGAACCACCCTGTCCCGCTCTCCCAACCGGACTGTTGAGAAGCAAATTACACCCTGGGGGGAGGGGACGACGACGATGACACACATTCAGGTCCACACACTCGGACCATCGCCCACCGTCCTTTGATCCATTCCAAACCAGTTCCCCGTCGACCGTGTCCTTAACGAGTGTAAAGGCACCGTCGGTGTTTTCGTTGGCCTTTCCGGTGTGTCGGCCTCTTTGACCATGTAGTAGCTCACTGTTCCTGTGCTCTCTCTCTCTGTGTCCGACTCCCACCTCGCTCGGCCACGCAGCACGCACGCGGCAAGGACAGAAGAACAGTGAGGCGTCTGACAGCACACGGCCCGGATATCAAGCCCATCCTGCACACAAGGCCATCGTGAAGACAGAAATAAGGCAGCGACCACCCCTATGCCTCCTCCTCCTCCTCCTCCACCACATCCTCCTCCTCCTCCTCGTCGTCCGCTCTCCTCCGCTCCTGCTCTCCTCCCCTCCCTGGCCGAAAGGTATTCCCTGAAGGCCAGCCATTTCAGCGAGCGGCTCGGATCATACAGCAGAGTAATGAATTGAAAAAGGAATCGATGCGGACAGGGAGAGCGGGGCCTTGACCCTTCCTGAAGGTGAAACCCAAGACGCTGGCTAGTGAAGAGGCTCCTGTGCTGCCGGCCCGGGTCTGTGGGGTCTCTGCACAGATGTTTGGAGACCCGCGAGGAGGCCGAGCAGCCATTTGCTCCTGGAGAACCGGAGCGGCTGTGTTTCTTGACCCGGTGGAGTCGGTCCGGAGGGTGGGGTGGGGGTTGGGGGTTGGGGGGGTGGGGGGTTGGGAGGGATATGTCTGGACACGCTCTTTGTTTCTGGAGCGAGCGTCTCCCTGATCAATACAGAAACCAAGCGACAACTCGCCCGGGCGCCCGGCCAACTGCATTACAGCTGCGGGGGGGAGAGAGGGGAGAGGAGCCTGTAAGAGGAGCACACGGGACCCGGGCGGAGATGGCCACACAAAGGGGCCCTCCCTCCCTGCCTCCCTCCCTACCTTTCTCCCTCCCTCCCTGCCTTCCCGGCCGGCCGGCAGGCAGCGGGAGAGCCACAGTGCCCCCTGCCGTTGGGATGGGGAGAGGGAGCCAGGCAGAGAGGAGGGGAGGGGAGAGAGAGAGAGAGAGAGAGAGAGCCGAGCCGTGGCACAACACGTCCAGGCCCTCGCCGCTCTTTGAAGGCAGATCAATAGGCAGCCATTATCCTATTGTTGTCCCTCGTCCTACCGGCTCTCCCCGAGCGGGAGGGGGATGGTCGGACCAAAGGCTGGAAACGGCTGAAAGATGAAAGGCACGGCTTTAGCAAACACTCATAACACGTTACCTTGGCGATGGCTGGAAAGCCGCACGGCCGCACGCCACACAAAGTCATGCAGAGCTCGAGCGAGCGTCACAGGCAGACGCAATGGCGAGGGGACGCACATTTGAGGAGCTACGGAGATTTAGCTGTGTGTCACCACAACAGAGGGGCTCTGGAGGCGTCCGGTTTCGAAACATGAAACGATGACGCATACCGTTCCCAGTCATCATCCTTCACTACCCATCCGTTTCTAAACAGAGCTATTGAAAGCTTTGAACCACGACAGATCTCCCAGCAGGTATTCCCACACAAGGGTTACCTGAAGCCAACAGCAACATTTGACAGTCAAAATTGCTACAAGAACTAGTGCCAATGCAAACTGCCTTAATGATAATCAGAGAATATGGCATGGTGCACACACAGCCGCAGTGTGTCCCACTCCTACAGATGGGCAGTACGTGCCATAGCATCCAACAATCAACTTTGAAGTGAATTAGAATCTACTTTTTTAGGTAAAAAAAAACAAAAAAAGGAAAACCACATTGAAAGGCATACAATACCAAACCTCAACAAAGATTCAACAAATATGTGTTACAAAGAGAACTCCCCAACACATGAAGGACAAATCTCTCTCTTTCTTCTCATTCTATCTTGGGTTCTCTACCTCTTCTCCGCCGTCCCCTCTCCTCCCTCCCCTCCCTCCCCTCCCTCTCTTTCTCTCTTACACTCTATAATAACGATGCGGGTAATTAGTACCATAGACACAAAGTTTCTATTTCTTGTTACTATTGTGCTCTGTCGTGCATAAGCAAGGCACCTTGTTGATAAATAACGAAAAAGAAAAAACAAAGAAGACGACTTTTTTTTAAAGAAAAACAAGTGAGTTACGAGTTACGAGGATGCGGCCAAAAAAAAAAAAGACATATTTTTGCATTCTACATGATAATTCACATGGAGAAGACATTTCCTGAGAGAAAGAAGGAAAAAAAACCAATTAAAACACAGAGCTGTGGACGGATGGCGGACTCTCTTGGGCGTCTCGTGTCAGAGCTATGGGACTTACAGCCCCTGTAGCCCAAGCCACAGAAGTGGGACAAAGAGCGGGGACAAAACATGGCCTCCAAATGTCCTTGCTGATTCAATGTGTGCTGTTGGAGTGTGGGGGGGTGGGGGGCGATGGGACACCAATGCTAATCTTGACCGTTTTAAAATGCAAATGTAGCATTTCTAACAATGTCCTTAAATTAACTGTGCAGACGAGACGAAAGGCGTTGTCGTTGTAAAGGGTTTGATAGAGGCTTACTAACTTCCCCCTGCTATAAGCAGTGAGTTATTAGGTCACCAAAAGGAGGACGCGTACAATAGATTTGTGGTACACAGTTCAGCAAGAATAGATAGATAGACATAGCTAGATAGATAGTTAGGTAGACGGATTCAGCTCTGCGTATTAGGCTGACAAAAGGACCTTTGTTTGTAGTGGGAACCAATGTGGCTACCTCACTAAGCTGAGTGGTTTGTGAAACCGCCACGAATACCAAAGATACTCCAAAGCCTGCCAGTCCCAAGCTGCCTGGGGGAGAGGGGGCGTCCTGAACACACACACCCACCAGAGAGATCCCCCCCTTACTGTCCATCCCTACAGACATACACTCTGGAACACCGCACACACAGTGCAGTCTGACTGCATCGGGCCACATGAGAGGAGGTGGCTGTCTTGCAGATAGAGTTGAGTGCCTTTTTCCTTCAACGACGGGTGGGACTGCACCGGACACACACACACACACACACACACAGTCACACACACACACACACACTTATGGATGCAGGCACATATATTGCACACACATGCAGAGCACACCCACATACAAACACACACACACACACTCATACATAGGCATTACACGTATAATTGGATGGACAGGAAGGAGGGCGCTAAAGAAAGGGACACAGAGTGGGGGGCTGTGTCAGCATTTTCCCCGCATATTGACTTTCCATCTTGATACACTAGAATACAAGCACTTTATCATGCAGAAAGTCTATAAAACATTTTCTATACACTTTTTCGTTTGAAACCAGATCTGTTACTTTTGAATCCGTCAAGTGTCTTTGTTACTGTATGGCTGCTGTTCTATAGCAGCTCAGAGTCCTTCGCTTTTTCCTGGTCGGTGCAGTTATGCTGACAGTCCCTTTATCCCTTCCCGACAGAGATATTTTTATGTAACATAGAGGGAGGGGGTGAAAGGGCTCACGGTAATAAGTGCCCTGCATGTAGTTGTGATATCCAACCACCACATGTCTCTCTCTCTCCACCTTGGACTGTGAGGAGCATCCATTGGCTATTAGACACAACCTCTGTCCCTCCTCTCGATCAATTCAATTCAAACTCGCTCCCCCCTGGCTGGCGCCAAGACTTGGCAGGCATGTGTTGACAATTCATTCTGAAATACCTCAAAACCTTTCAATGTAAAGTTTATGTAATTTAACTGAAATGAATAATGCTAATGATAACCATGATTATGATACTATGATACTATGATAGTTAGTTTTGGAACTTGTGACTTGAAGCTTTATACTGTTAAATTCTTTTTATGCGTTGGCTCATATTTCTTGTACGTTACCGTTTGTTTTGCTACGGCATGTACTTACTGTTTTCAAAGAGGAAAGACATTGTGAATGTTTCAGTGGAAGTGAACATGAGACATGGCGAGGAGACTAAAGAGAAGGCTAAACAGAGAGAGCAACAAGAGTTACTTTGGACGGAGATGATCCTCGCTTGTTATCTCTGCCAACGACGGGTATATTGAAAAAACAAAACAAAACAACAAAAAAAAACACTAATTGGGGTTGGTTTGAAACCCGAGATATGAAGGAGGATAATTTTTTTACTCATTGTTGGCTTTCTTCTGCATTTCACGATCTTTTCTCCGACAGCGACGTCACAGCTGCTGTTGAAGGGTGTGTTCAAGTGCTCATAATGTTCTTAGAATATTAAAAACCAGCACCTCTTCTCGAAAATGAGGTGTGACCTTTTTCTTTTTTGCATGGATATTGTATAACTGTATAGAAACATACAGGAACGACCTGTGATTTTGTGGGGAGAGGAGGAAGGAAAGACTGGGGGGAGGGTGGGAGGAGGGGGTGGGGGGGACGGTTTCTTTTGTTTTAAAGGGCAGGGAGGTTAGATGTTGGAGGGGTCCTTGTTTTTGGAGTTTTTTTGTCACTGTTGGATTCACTGGTTGTGTGCATGTGTCGTTGCAACCCTCGCTCCCTGTTCCTTTTCGATGTATATAAACCCTGACAGTAGAGGGCAGTGTGCTGGGGGAGGTTCAACTCCTCTCCTCCAATCAGACGCGTTCAATCTCATTCCTCAGCCCCGGAGGTTCTCAGGTCCTGTGACTGTCCTGCTTTTCCAAGGACGGGTTGTTTACTTGGAGTTAATCAGAGGGACGTAGCCGCAGACCTGGAGAGCCCTATAATGTCTATGTATACATGCTTTCCTCTTCAATCTCTGTGTGTATGTGCGTGCGTGCATTTCTATCTATCATCTATTTATGTGGGGACTGTTTGTTTTCTGTCTCCTTTTTTTTTTTCTTCTTCTTCCTTGGGTTTGCAATCTTTGTCATGCAAAAACATTTTTAACTGTTTGTCACCAACCACAGGACTGACCCCTCCAACTAGAAATGTTCT
The DNA here is from genome assembly GCA_036023535.2 of Galaxias brevipinnis. Taxonomy (NCBI): domain Eukaryota; kingdom Metazoa; phylum Chordata; class Actinopteri; order Galaxiiformes; family Galaxiidae; genus Galaxias; species Galaxias brevipinnis. Next base: position 6,869 of record JAVQIZ010178414.1, on the reverse strand, counting down.
CCTCATCTACTGTCAAACAGCATATGTGTGTGTCTACATTTCCGTAGAGGTAGCGCGTTGCCAAAGGGCCTGCCGTAGACAGACAGACCCAGTTAAACAGCCCCCAGTCACACTGCGCTCTCCCTCTTCTGTTGCCTGTTAATCAATCAGAACCAAGTGTCTTTGTGATGGTGGAAGACAATCAGTTTCAAAACAAGAAAAACGGTAGAGAGAGGACAGGCTGACGGGGAGGATTATAGAGAGGAAGGGGAAGCTGGAAGGAAAGCTGAGGAAAGAGGCTCTCTGAGTGGCGTCTTGCTGAGGTGCCCCCCCACCACCCCACCAAACACCCCCTTCACGTGACCCGACCACATTCCCATACGCTCCCCTCTCATCCCCTGGTCATCACGTCACCCTCATACTGACGTTACACGTTAAGCCAACCACTCTTAACAGCGATGGGTAGGAGAAGCGCTCACCGCACACACACACCACCCCCCGCACCCCCGCCGAGTGGACACGACGGCACAGGGGCACGTAACCACCGCATGTCCCATCATCCCACCCCCCGTCTCTGTCAGTCTCACGCTGATCCAATGATGATGTAACCAGCTGCGAGGAATAAGTGGCTCCGGCTGGTGGCTTTTGCACAGAAAACTATGCAAACACCTGGCCCCCCCAATCTTAATCGTTGCTGCTGGGTCAGAGTGTACAACCTTCAACATACCACCCACTCCCCTCTCACCCCCCTTCCACCAACCCCTCCACCCAAAACACACACATTCTAAATCATTGTCCACATTCACCCATCTCCTCACAGCCCTAATGTCCAGCCCTCCCACCCTTTACCCCCAGAGAGCGGGGGAGGGGGGGCACTGCAGCAGCACTGACTCTCCAGGGCACCCCAGACTGGACGACTGCTGCACTTGCTTCACAGACAGCCCCAAACTGCCATTGACATCAAAATGGAGGCCATGCTAAATTTTGTATGCCGACTTCTCCAACACCCCACCCCCCCCCACCCCACCCCTCGCATGGCTCCATTGTATGTTACAATGTTTGATTGTCTTTGTCCCCAGTGCCAAGGAAGGGCCACAATCAATGCAAAGACATCAACATTGTAGTTCGTTTACAAAAGGCCTGCTTGAGAGGGCACACGGCCCGGGCCGACACACGCTGCAGAGGTTGAGTCTGAAACCAAAGATGAAATCAGAGAGGTATGACAATCTGATGACCCAACTATGTGTAGCTTGCTAAGATCCTCCACGGGTTCCTGGGATTCAATCCAACACTGGCCACGCTAACATTCCACCTTTTGCACTTAAGAACACCTACGCATAACATATACACACACACACACAACCATATTCCCACTCACACATACATCCTTACATGTCCAGAGCAAAGTAAGAGACACACAAAATAGACCAAAAAAACCAGTCAGATACTTACATGTGCCATTCTCAGTCACCCAAAACACACACACACACACACACACACACACACACTCACACACACACTCCTGCCTATCCAAAATGATGTGAAGGAAGAAAGCACAGAGTCTGGTCAGAGAGCCTCTTTTCCCTCCTCCCACTGCAGAAGCCGGAGAGCCTGTGTCAGACTTTTCGTTTAGCGTTAGCGGAGACTTTTGAGATGGTAAAAAATCTGAGTAATAACTGTTACAGAAAATAAAAACTTAAAAGGATAATATGGGTAAATTGCGTGTTTTGAAATAAATTAACAAATAAAACCATTGTAAAACAACCTGTGCAGTCTGTGGGTGTTTGATCAGCGCTCCTCAAAGGCTATAATTGGCCTTCTTAAATCAAAGAGAATTACCTCAAAGTGAATTTCAAGTTAGTATTGTACACAACAAAGATGACGCAGAACTTTGAAAGAGTCAAGTTATATTTGAGGAAAAGGGTCAAAATAAGGATGGTAGTCGTTGTAGGCCTCTACTGAATACTACCGAGGAGCGTTCTCAGCAACAGGACATCTGTTTACACTTTAGAGCATTTCTATAAAACAATCCCTGTCATTGAAATAGAATGAAGTGATTTTTGGTGTACATGTTTTGGGCTAGGACCTCGTTATAGTTGGGTGAATGACCTGTGTGTTAGTGGCTAAAGGATGAGATCTATTTGATGAATTAGCAGGCCTACCAAAGTAAAACCCTAGAACATTTGGTAGCTTTCACCTTCTGTTACTCTTTTGCTCTGTCGACTTCTTAAATAATGCATTCCAGCTTATCCACTACATCTATTGTATTCTGTCAAACTAGGTATGCATGGTGTTTAAGAAATCTTATGGCACAAAAACATAGTTTGTAGGGAGGCCTGAAATAAAATAAAAATATAAAAGTTTGATACATTATGATGAACCTTCCCAAAACAATATATACAAAAGTAAATATATCATATTGTGTAAAGTTCAAGGTATAATTATATAATTTACAATCATAAGCATGAGCACAAAAGAGTCCTAAAATGGTTGGAAGAGCAGGATCTTCTCTGATTGGCCACATAGCTCCGACTATTCTTCACTGTGTTCTACTTACTCATCTACTTTGTCACAATGTTATGATCAATTTATATCCAAAAGACATGAGCAGGGCAAAAGCCACGTTCACTTATCCAGCATCCGTCAACGACATGCGGCAGTCAGTCGTACCAACATTCATACGAAGAGGTATTACGTTACTGTATCATCTCTAGAAAACAGCAGCCCATTACATTACTACGCAACAGAAAGAGATGCCTTGCTACCTTCATACATCACTAGTCACAATGCCGTGGGGGTTTTGAGTTGCCGTTCTCAGTGGCCGCCCGGCACGCAGCGTGAGTCTCCCCTCCCGGAGTTTGGCCAGGTGAGTCCGGAGGGTCCTTGCCTGCAGTGACAGTCCCGCTGAGGAATGGGGTGGGGGTGGGGGTGGGGGTGGGAGTGTCGCCGCGGATGCTCGTCCCGGAGGTGATGAGGTGGCCCATGCCCCGGCCCTGGGACACGGCGTAGGAGGAGCGGCGGAGGGGGTGGCATCGGCGGAACCGGGCCAGCTCCACGGGCTGACGGCTGGCGCTGTGGACCTAGCACAATGCCACGGCATTTAGGCCTTCCAGAAGACACACACACACACACACGCGCTCACACACACACACACACACACACACACACCTTGTCCCGTGGTGGCCGGCGGTCTTACCCTGTGTTTGTCGGGCTGGGTGAGGAGGATGCGGAGGGCGTAGACCGTCATGGAGGGCAGCACGGCCAGCAACGCCGTCAGCAGGGACGTGAGCCACACGGTGGGGTTGGCGAACGCATTCTCAGACACACCTGAACCAACAACACACACACACACACACACACACATGTTCACTGGTGGTCTGTGTGTGTACGGCTGTTTGTGTGTGCATATCAGCGTCATGTCTAAGCACCGGGAAAGTAGTAGTCAGTGGGGGAGCTCTGAAACAGCCGCTCGTTCTGCGTGATCCTCGTGCAGACAAAGTATATCACGATGCTGTAGAGCAGCGCCGCCACGCTGTACTTGGTCCAGTACCTGGTCACCATGGTTATCTGAAAGACAGACACAAGAACCTGGTCAAACTCAACCGGTACCCACAACCTGTCCTTCTCTCCTCATACGCTAGCACTGTGAGTGCCAATCTACAGCCAAGCCCTAGCCCGCTCAACAACAACACCAGAGGGACGCTTCGCCAGTCCCGAGACTCTCCGCGACACTCCCCTCTGACCTCTAGGTTGGCACTGAAGATGGCCGCCAGCGAGACGGTGACGGACATGGTCTGGTAGTCCAGGGCGGAGTTGTAGAAGACGCCACAGGGGATGAAGAAGAGCACCAGGGAGGTGTAGAGGGCGTAGAGGAGGGTGGCCGACAGCACGGCGGGGTTGAAGAGCTCCTCTCTCTGGCCCACCTTGTAGAGCTCTGGCCAGAGCAGGCTGCCCTCCGCACTCACATCCTTGCCAGCAGCAACCCGGGAGGGGACATTTCAGTCAGCCGGTACGGTACAGTGTAGAGTAGTACGGTACAGTATAGTGTAGTAAGCTATGGTACAACGTAGTACAATACTGTATAGTGTAGTAAGCAATGGTTAAGGGTAGTACAGTATGGTATAGTGTAGTAAGCTATGAAGTGTAGTACAGTACGGACCTCCATGGTGAGGTATGGTGTGGTGTGACAGTACTGGGGTGGTTTGAGCTGTTACCTGCTCAAAGATGGACAGACATTGTACGGGCAAGGATGTGTAGAAGGCCGTGTAGAGCGCAATGAACCAGTTCTCATACAGAGACTGCCGAAGTAAACAGGAGACAGAAAAACAAGTGCCTTTAACTCATCTGAGTTTAACCAAACACACACACACACACACACACACACGTAATAGACTAATCCTTTGACAACAAAATTAAGGGTTTTCCCCCTTAATAAGCCACGCTAAAGTAAACTGCACTCCATAACGGCGGCTGGACCTGAGCGCTGAAGCCGTTGAAGAAGCCAAACCAGATTTGGACCAGGGCAAAGCCGCACGTCTTGTACAGGAAGTAGCGCAGGAAGAGGCTGATGCGCCTGTAGGACCAGCGGCCGTGCACCAATAGGAGCCTCTGGAGGAAGCTGAACTGAGCCAATGCAAAGTCAGCGTTCTGCACGGCCTGTGCTCCCTCCAGCCCGGTCAAGCCCACGCCAATATGAGCCGCTGTCAGACACAGAGAAACACGTTGTTAAGGGTTCCTGTTTGTCCACCAGACAGCACCGTTACCCCCACTTCTACACCCCCCCCCCCCCCCTCCCATCTAGTGTACAGTTCCCGTCGCACTTACTCTTGATCATGTTGACGTCGTTGGCGCCGTCTCCGATCGCCATGGTGACGGAGGTGGTGTGCTTCCTGACGAGCTGGACCACGTGGGCCTTCTGTCCGGGGGTGACCCGGCAGCACAGCACCGACTGGCAGTGTGCCGTCAGGGCCATCAGCCTGGAGCCCCACTCCGGCCTCCCCTCCAGCTCCTCCTGAAAGAGGACAATTACTAACACAACACAGGTAGCAGCGGTCGAACATGTCACCCTATACGGGGGCCACAGTGCGAACACAAATCTGTTGGTGCTATTGATTCAGTGTGAAGAGACACGCTTTAGTTGATGGGGAAGAGGGAAAAAACTTGACCTTGAAAAGAGTATTTTTTTTTTACACATACAAGTCTTTTGGTACAGAGCTGCAGATACATGTCTTTGCGACATTTTAATATAGCAATTCAGATTGAAAGTTGATTTTCTATCTAATCAAAAGAAGATACAGCGGGCACATAACATCGCTCTGCTTTCTGAGTGTTGCTGCAGTTGTTTTCCTACCAGCTCAGGGCCAGTGAGGACCATGGCGGTTTTCTCCCTGCCAGCCATCTCCCTCTCCGCACACCACAGCTCTGTCTCTCTGCCCTTGGAGAGGCTGATCTCTGGGTCAGGAGACTGGAGCAGCTGTCTGCAGGGGGAAACACACACACACACACACACACACACACAGGGGGAAAGGGCAAGCATGAAAGGTGTGCGAACGTCTGTGTGCGTTCGTAAAGGGGAAAAAAACTCAACAGAAAATAACACGATAGTATTGGTATGAGAACCGTGGAGCGAGAGAGGGAAGTAAAGGAGAGGTAGGAGGAGAAAGTGGAAGCTCTGTGAGGGGAGGATATCAAATGGCTCAGTCTGACCTCAGTTCCTCCCCGTCCAGTAGTCTGGTGTCCGGGTCAAGCAGTCGGCAGGAGTAGCCTATATTTATGGCTGTCTCTGTGGCAAGGGAAGTGGATAGGTCAGAGACAGGAAGCTGTGGGGAAAGACACTCCATTCCAATGAGGACCGAGGGACAGTTCAGTAAGGACCTGTGAGCAGGACACACTCCTGTGGCCGTTGTGCCAAAAAGAAAATGCATTTTGGATTCCATTTATTTAAAAAAAAAAAACTTTTTCTGGACAGACTTTTCCCAAAGTACTCATTGGAATTTGGACAGGGACTTTAGACAGGACGGGAAAATTATGTCAACCGAGAGGAAGACAGAGAGACGTGCGGTACCTTTCTTGTCCCCTGTCAGCACCCATACTTTGAGGCCAGCCCTGCGGAGAAGGGCAATGGTCTCAGGGACTCCCTGCTGCAGGCGGTCCTCAATGGCGGTCACCCCCAGCAGCTAAAAAACACAGCACCACACTTTATGCACGGTGTAGAAAGCAGTTCACTGCAACCAAAATTAGAACGAGCACCTCAGGCTCCAGACTACATGACCAAGCCAAGTGAAACAGGACGTGATGGGGTTCACCCTCAGTTCTCTTTCCATCTCGTCATGCAGCTCCTCCAGCAACCCATCTCGACCGCTCGTCGTCATGGCAGCAGCTTGGGCCAGGGTCTTGCGCCAGCCCTCCCAAACGTCCTCAGCCACCGAGCGCACGGCCACACACAGAGTCCTCAGGCAGGCCTGGGCAAACAGCTGACGCAGGACAATCACTCAATATGGCGCACGTTGACATGACACCTCATCACGTTCCGTGAACAAACAAGTTGAGAAGGAAAGGGGGCGGGGTTCAGGGGGAAAACTTTACAAAGAAGAGTGAAAGGTATTGACAGGACACTGCTCTCAGAGAAATCAAGCTGGGGATGGCAAAGCCATGTGTGAGCCCCGTGGTGTCTCTGTGGTTGTGCTGACCTCCAGGGCCTTCTCTGTGCTCTCCTGATGGGGACAGTCCTTCTGCAGTCTCTCCAGGATCACCAGGTCGGCTCCTTTACAGTAGAGCTTCAGGCCTCCCCCTGGCTCCCGCACTGCACACACACACACACACACACACACACACACACACACACACACACACACACACACACACACACACACACACACACACACACACAC
>JAVQIZ010178403.1:0-13487 GCA_036023535.2 Galaxias brevipinnis | reverse complement strand
AACCCTTTAGCACAGTACTGTATACATATACAGTATATATATATATATATATATATATATATATACACAGCATATATCAATAGCATGATCCCTATGAACCATTGCACATAGATCTCTGTCTTAGTCCCTCATCTGTTTTGTTGCAGGTGGAGGACTGCCCCCTGGAGGTGAGAAAGAGCACTACAGCGTCCACACCACTTATTTCAGTGCAGTCCTCCTCTCTAAACGAAATAATTGTATTTATTCAATTCTTAATCATCATCAGTTTCTTGGACCAAAAACAAAGTGAATGTTTTCAAACTTTCTCCTTTCATTGGAATGTACAATATTATTATTGATGGGAACAGTGAGTGTGCGACCTCACACTACTCTGAACCTCCAGACTCTACTGCCTGGTTCCCACTGCGGGGTAGGCCAGTACCTGTACCAAACTGGACCAGATACTGTTCAGAACCAAACGTCAAGCTCAGTTCTATAAGCACTGATACACAGTGACTACCCAGCTTGATGTGGTGTAACTGTGTAAAGTGCGAATGCGTTTTACTCTGTTAGTCGAGTTGCGTTTTTGTTCAAATCCACCTCCTCAGCCCAGTTTGACTAGCAGCTACACACTAGACGCAGTGTGTCCATCCATGGTGTAACTTGTGTTCATGGTGTGTTTTTCACAGAGGATTCTGGTCAGGACTCACTTGATCAGAGCCCCTCTCTATCTGGTGAGTGTAGACGTCTTCTGTTCCACATGGAGGCAAAACAACTACCCGACTAATCCTAACACAGAATAGGTCCCGCCAAATTAAAACCCATTAACCGAATCATCTTTGAAGTGTAGAAAACAAATGTATAAAGCAAATATAATTGTGAGATAGAAGTAGGAACATCTTCCTGCATTTATTTGTATAGATTGAAAAGCATAACATAATTCTCCTATCTAACAACAAGGGTCTCAAAAATGTAAAGAAGTAATTCCTACTGTTAGATAAATAATAACTTTATCTGCTTTATCATCACTGTGTGGAAATGGTGATATGGACGTGGATTCCCACTGAACTCCCATAGGGGACGGAGCATTTATCCTCCAGCTCACAGTTTCACATAGTGAGCCCTCATCCTCCAACCCTTGGTTTCTTCATTCAGGTCCTGCCTCACATGGCTCTGTCAGTTCTCCTGGTTCTCCTGGTTCAGCCGGTTCTGACAGTTCTGCAGGCATAGGCATCGGTCTGGGCTTTGGTTCTGGTGTCGGCCTGGGTTCTGGTGCTGGCATTGGTATTGGAGTCGGTTCTGCTGGAGGGTCCGGTGGAACCGGGTTGGGTGTCGGTATCGGGATCGGGTCGGGCCGCGTAGGTCAGTATAGATGCGCCTTCAGGCAGGCTGCCAGTGTTGTGCGTGGGCTGGTTCCTGTCATAACAACAACAACAACAACAACAACAACAACAACAACAAAAACAACAACAACAGCGTTTGCTAATCTTGACATTGGTTTGCCTGGGCAGGGATTCGCGTTACTAATAGCGTCCTGGTGTTGCTATGGGGTACCCGTTAATGACATCGTTGCTTTGGGGTACCCGTTAATGACATCGTTGCTATGGGATACCCGTTAATGACATCGTTGCTTAGGGGTACCCGTTAATGACATCGTTGCTATGGGATACCCGTTAATGACATCGTTGCTATGGGATACCCGTTAATGACATCGTTGCTTTAGGGTACCCGTTAATGACATCGTTGCTATGGGATACCCGTTAATGACATCGTTGCTATACGGTACCCGTTAATGACATCGTTGCTATGGGTTACCCGTTAATGACATCGTTGCTATGGGGTACCTGTTATTGACATTGTTGTTATGGTTAATGACATTGTTGCTATGGGGTACCTGTTATTGACATAGTTCCTTCAGTCTCGCTAAGTCGGCTTGGTATACTAATTAAAGTGATATATTTTATGCAGTCAGAATGTGTTATCGTACAAACATAATTCGGTATGTCAAGCTAAATGAAGTTTTATTTTGGTATAACACGACTGAACGGTGTCAGTGTTCTGTGAGCTACATAGTGAAAAGTTAAACGGCATTACTCATCAGGCATCAAGGGCTGATTAACAATTTAAAGATTTTCTGGAAAAAGGAAACTAATCAACTCCTGCTTGTCCTCCATAACTGACCAAATAAAAAGGAGGAAAATCTACTATAATGGAAAGTGTACTCACCTGAAGTGAGTGAATTATTCTCGCTTTAAGCTAACATTAACCAAACAAAAGGCATCCAAATCCAAGAAACCCCTTAAGCTCCTCCCCCCTCTGGCAACCGACTAACCGGAGAACACTGGTGCACCTTATGTGTGATGTCATTGGCCTGTGTTTTCGTCAGGTTCTGGAACAGGTATCGGTATCGGTATCGGTATTGGTTCCGGTGGAAAATCCCCTAAAGATGGAAAAGCAGGTGATGGTCACATGAGTACGCATATTTGATAAATAATACTGTTGTAGCTGAAAATTACAAATGTTTTTTGTGCAAGCAGTTAGCTGCTAAACTGAACCACCTATATGCTTCAAAAACAGCGTTAATATGAAGTGTTTGGAACTTATTCAAATGTGGTAACATTTTATTTTATGCGTTTCAAGGCTTCCTATATGCTCTGGTCATAAATACACAGTGAGCTGTCTGTTTTCTGATTGGCTCTGGCTGCAGGTGCCGGTAGTGATGTCACAGGTGGTGGGAGTCTACCTGGTGCCAAACCTCTCAAACCTCCAGGTGAGCAAAATCAGCTGATAATGACTCTGACTTAAAACAGATGTAGTTTTCCCACATCTAAAGAAATGTGTGCACTTATAAAAAAAAAAAAACACGTTTAAATGTGTAAAATATTTAATTGAGGAATGTGAATCCTGGTCGCTGTATATCCACCTAAAACATGATGTATGTTCTTTAAGTACCAAACCACACAGTAATATGTTCTATCATTAACACTTTACATACACGCCACACCATTCTGTTTGTGGTCTTTTTGTTTGAGTTCTGTCTTGCTGCTCCTGCTGAACCCTAGTCCGTTTGTCTCGGTGGTGTGGTGCCATTATGCAGGTGTACCAAGAGGAGACACGCCCGGAGAGGGAGAAGACGGAGCAGGAGCTGATGGAAGAGGTCCAGGCACTGTAACAGGAGGATCTATTGAGGCTGGTACTGGACCAGGTGGTGCTGGTACTGGACCAGGTGGTGCTGGCACCGGAACAGGTGGTGCTGGCACTGGACCCGGTGGAGCTGGCACTGGACCAGGTGGAGCTGGCACTGGACCAGGCGGTGCTGGTACTGGACCAGGCAGTGCTAGACTAGTCGGTGCTGGACCAGGTGGAGTTACAGGAGGACCAGGTGGAGTGGGAGGAGGAGCAACAGGAGTTGGGGGTCTGGTCCCTGGAGCTGGTACCAGTACTAGGGGTATTGGAACAACAAAACCAGGCAAAAGTAAGCCAGCGCAGAGTTCACTTCACTTCCTGTTGAGCCCGTCAGCATGAGCTTTTCTTAATAGCAGCTCCAAGTTGAACGATGTAAATCATGGAGATTCTGTTTGAGTTGATCCAGCTTTATCTTTCACCATCTATACTAAGCAGTGTTTTTGTTCCTGATTACCCACAGGTTATGGAGGAGGAGGTATGTTTCCTTTCTGTATCTTTGACTTTGTGGGCTTTCCCTTAACACACATATCTAAGAGCAATATGGTTTACCTTTATATTTACTCTTTTAAGGCTCTCTCAGAGTCTTTTTTTATTCAACTGTGTTCTATGAAATTTGTATTTCATTTAAAGGTTTACGTTTCCCTACTGGAGCTGGTGTTGGACAGGGAGCAGGTAAATTATCAGCTATCCACATGTTACAAAATGTACAGAGACCACTTTTGTCTTAATATACACAGTGATTCAATGCACCATTCCCAACCACCTTAAACATCAAAAACAATTCCTCATATTTGTTTTCTGTATACAGCAGCAAGTTAGGTAGTTGTGTTCGATATGACATAACAATGTACAGTAATCTGCATAAATGTATAATAAACAAGCATTGATATGATATAAATATGACATAACAATGTACAGTAATCTGCATAAATGTATAATAAACAAGCATTGCCTTCTTTCTCTGTGCCCAGGCTCTCTTGGTGTAGGAGGAAGGGGTCCGGGGGGCTATGGACCTGGAGGATATGGTACTGCTTTTTGTTGTACACTAGTAGTGCAGTTTGAAATGTTTGATTTGAATTTAAATTTTAAATTAAAAAAAAATTTTTTTATTCTTTAATAAAATTACTTTTGTTCTTCCAGGTTCCAAATATCCAACAGGGGCTGGAGCAGGTACCGGAGCTGGAAAACCACCTAAAAGTAAGAAGGCAAATACACACCTACCTACACACATGCACACATACACACATGCACACCTACACACACGCACACCTACACACATGCACACATACACACATGCATACATACACACGCCTTGACCTGCCCACACCCATACACACACACACACACACACACACACACACACACTTCTTTATCAATATCAAAAGAGATCAACAATTTACAATATCCATAGAAAATTAAATCTGTGCAGTGATCAGGTTCACAAACACATTGACTAAAATGAAAATATAAAAATATAAAATATTTACCAGAAAGTGCCATTTTTAAAATGCAATGTTATAGATATGATAACAAGCCTTTTCCTTTCAGGCTATGGACCAGGTGGATATGGACCAGGAGGATATGGACCAGGTGGAGCTGGTGCTGGGCTAGGTGGGGCCGGAACAAGACCAGGTGGCTTTGGACCTGGTGGTGCTGGAGTCGGACCAGGTGGATATGGACCTGGTGGTGTTGGTACTGGTCCTGGTGGATATGGACCTGGTGGTGCTGGTACTGGTCCTGGTGGATTTGGACCAGGCGGAGCTGGTACTGGTCCAGGTGGTTATGGGCCAGGTGGTGCTGGTACTGGACCAGGTGGATATGGACCTGGTGGAGCTGGTACTGGTCCAGGTGGATATGGACCAGGGGGTGCAGGAGGCCTAGGGACTAGAAAACCTCCCAAATCAGGTGCGGAGGCCAAACAAAATAGCACACGTTTGTTATAATGTATTAAACGTGATTTAGTTGAACTTAGAATGAAACATAGAATGTGATAGATTCAGCTTCAACTTGATCATATAACAGAAATGCAGAGCCAATAACATTGTATGATTTATGAGGTGTGCTGATCATGATGCCTTTAAGGGATTTTCACCTTTAATCTTTTTTTATCTTTTCCAATCAGGTTATGGCTCTTCCTTGGGTGGAGCAGGTTATATACCAGGTGAGAAACCAGACCTTTTCTTCACAATGGAACCGATATAGTTCATGTGTGCCATATCAGCGAAGAAGCTATGGGGCTGAATTTGATTTCTGTGAAGTGATCATTTCATAGGATGAGCATGGGAATATGGAGTTATATATATCTATATAGCTATGCTCATCCTATGTAATGATCACTTCACAGAAATCAAATTCAGCCCCATAGCTTCATAGACTTATATACAGACGTATATGTCTGTTTTATGACTCCTATCTATTGCGTACTTAACTTGTGTAATATTGTTTGCTTATATAATAACGCTGTACCTTTTGGCCTTATTATTGAATACTTTTGAGGCTGTTCCTCTTAATATTGACTGTAATAGGCTATTATAGTACCAAAAGCAAAGAAGAATCTTCACTCTGTTGACTTGTTCTGATGTAACTTTAATCTCTGTCTCGAAAGCAAGGGCACAAAAAATATAAAAAATCATAGATAATTCATTTTGAGTTGTGTAATTATTTGAGTGTTTGAATGTTGTCATTAATAGCGTTCTCCCTTTCAAATGAATTAAGGATATGAAATTTCCAAATATCTTTCTTGGATGCAAGAGAACAAAAAATTTTGGAAAGAATAATAATATAATAATAAATAATAAATTGAGTTTAGTTAAGGAATTATGTCTTTTAGTTATTTCAGTGTTTCTGTATTAACAGGCAAGAGTTAACCTGTGTGTGTGTGTATGTGTGTGTGTGTGTGTGTGTGTATGTGTATGTGTGTGTGTGTGTGTGTGTGTGTATGTGTGTGTGTGTGTGTGTGTGTGTGTTTTGTTGCGTCAAAGTTTCCCTGCCTCGCACATAAAAAGCCCTTTGTTTCACTCTGTGTAAAAAGTATATTGTGTTGAGAAGGTTGCCGAGGAGTCTTTACTGTGTATTCATTAGGATTAGATTACAGTTCAGTTGTGTCCTGACACCTGGACCTGTTTCCCAGGTGGAGGAGTAGGAGGAGGGGGCACTGGGGTTGGGCCAAGTGGATCCGGAACCAAACCAGGAGGATATGGACCTGGTGGTGCTGGAACCGGACCAGGAGGTTATGGACCAGGAGGAGCTGGTACCGGACCAGGAGGATATGGACCTGGTGGAGCTGGAACTGGACCAGGAGGATATGGACCTGGTGGAGCTGGTACTGGTCCTGGTGGATATGGACCTGGTGGTGCTGGTACTGGTCCTGGTGGATATGGACCTGGTGGTGCTGGTACTGGTCCTGGTGGATATGGACCTGGTGGAGCTGGAACCGGACCAGGAGGAGTTGGACCAGGAGGATATGGACCTGGTGGAGCTGGTGCCAGGAAACCTCCTAAATCAGGTATGGAGAACTATTGTCATCATTATTGTGGTTAGAATGTTAAGGATATAACAAAACTTCATAACCGTAACCTTTGCTCCTGCTAAGATCTCTTTTTCGTAGAACTATAAGACAATTAAACAATGTTTTACAGGTTATGGCTCATTGGGTGGAGCTGGTTATGGACCAGGTGAGAAAGCATTGTCTCTCCACTGTATTGAAGTATTTACACTTCACCTGAATAAAATAGGCCTAGTATGTCTTTTTTCACTTACCTGTTTATATACACTATACATTTCCCTTAGTAGACTGTAGACTTGTGGCATTGGCTTTTACTGATATACTTGTGCCGCATGTATTGTTCAGGGGGAGGAGCTGGTACTGGACCAGGTGGGTATGGACCTGGAGGAGCAGGAGCCGGGCCTGGTGGATATGGACCTGGAGGTGCCGGTACCGGACCAGGTGGAGTTGGACCAGGTGGATATGGACCTGGAGGTGCTGGTACTGGACCAGGCGGGGTTGGACCAGGTGGATATGGCCCTGTGGGTGCTGGTACTGGACCAGGTGGAGTTGTACCAGGTGGATATGGACCTGGGGGTGCTGGTGTCGGGCCAGGTGGAGTTGGACCAGGTGGAGTTGGACCAGGTGGATATGGACCTGGAGGTGCTGGTACTGGACCAGGTGGAGTTGTACCAGGTGGGGCTGGAGGTCTAGGAGCGAGAAAGCCTCCTAAGTCAGGTAGGGAGGTTACGGGGAGGATTATATCTATAGTTGAATATTGTTTTGTATACTTGTACACTTTAAAAGTTCTTTGTTTGATAGTTAGATAGCTAAATATCGGCCCTGTGTCTCTTTCCTGTTACTAGGTTACGGTACGTCGTTATTGGGTGGAGCTGGATACGGACCAGGTAAGATGGCAGAGATTATTGAACTATATTTTCCCTCCTCTACATATAACAATGTGGGGTGATTTCACTCTCTAAGGGCACTCTGAAAAAGCCCATGTGACTGTTAACTAACTCAGAGGCAGTCGAACAAAGAATGTTACTTTACCATACACTGTGTTACTTTACTGACACACTCTTTTTCTGTTGATTTTGAGGAGGAACAGGGACTGGACCAGGAGGAGTTGGACAAGGGGGATATGGACCTGGTGGTGCTGGTACTGGTCCTGGAGGATATGGACCTGGTGGTGCTGGTACTGTCCCTGGGGGATATGGACCTGGTGGTGCTGGTACTGGTACTGGTCCAGGGGGATATGGACCTGGTGGTGCTGGTACTGGTCCAGGTGGATATGGACCTGGTGGCGCTGGTACCGGACCAGGAGGATATGGACCAGGAGGAGTCGGTGCTGGTCCAGGAGGATATGGACCTGGTGGCACTGGTACCGGACCAGGAGGATATGGACCAGGAGGAGCTGGTACTGGTCCAGGTGGAGCTGGTACTGGACCTGGTGGTATCGGTTATGGTCCCGGAGGGGTTGGAGCTGGAGGTAATTCAGGAATCAGAGACAGAAACCATTTTAGGGGTTAGAACCTAAAGAGGCCAGTTGTAAGAAGAATTTATCTCATACGTGCAATATCTACCGTAGACTGTCCGGTTTACAATGCAACGCTAAATTTAACAGGTTTTCATGGGTATGACATTGTTTTTCAGGATATGACGCAAACGCCAAAGCTCGTAAATATGGTAGGTGTTGTATGCATACACTAACCACCCATGCATATACATTCAAAAGCTCTTCAAAGCACTGTTTAATACTTTTTAGTTAAAAGCTGATGGTTATGTCCTCTTGTCTAAATAGGAATGCTAAGTGGTGCTTTAGGAATCCCAGCAGGAGGAACTGGCCCTGGGGCTGGATATGGGCCTGGTGGTGCAGGAACTGGGCCTGGTGGTGCAGGAGGATATGGGCCTGGTGGTGCAGGAACTAGGCCTGGTGGTGCTGGAGGATATGGGCCTGGTGGCGCAGGAACTGGCCCTGGGGCTGGATATGGGCCTGGTGGTGCAGGAACTGGGCCTGGCGGTGCAGGAGGATATGGGCCTGGTGGTGCAGGAACTGGGCCTGGCGGTGCTGGTTATGGGCCTGGTGGTAAGTAAAAGAAAACACTGTCTATTTGAGACATTCATAAAGATACAGAGCAGAGCAGCTACTGAAACATAATTTTTACTCTGTAACGTATAGGATATGCCGCAGCAAAAGCACGGAAATACGGTAAGAAAAAGGTCCCAACTAGTAGTTATTTATCTCAATGAAGAAAACATTGATAAGCCGTTGTTTCTCTAGTTGTCTGATAGCCTGCCATACCGTCGCTACTATAGGGCCTGGTGGAGGGGTTGGAACCCCAGGAGGAGGTGCCGGGTTCGGGTACGGCCCTGGGACTGGAGGGGTCTTAGGAGCTGGAGGAACCGGGCCTGGAGCTGGCACTGGGGGTTACGGAGCTGGCACAGGGCCAGGGGTCGGTCCCGGGGGTTTCGGCCCAGGTGGAGGCTATGGACCTGGGGCTGGAACAGGGACAGGAGGCCCTGGCGGATATGGTCCTGGAGGTAAATCAAAACACAACCGAATTGTACTGGAAACTACACAAATCTTACTGTTCATTTAACAACTAAATGTTCTGTTTTGCAGGATATGGACCAGGTTCAAAAGCTGCTAAATATGGTAGGCATTACAGTAGGGCTGTTTGTGGAGCGTTACTGTTACAACATTACTGTCCACTGTGTCATTTTCCGCTGTATCTTATTTTAAAACAACAAAACAAATATTGAATACATTTGGGGATTTATTATAGTTGGGCTGTTTGTGGAGCATTACTGTTACAACATTACTGTCCAGCATGCCATTTTTCATCTGAATCTTATTTAAAAACAACAAAACAGACTTTTCCTAATAATGGGGTTTCCTAATTTTGGTTCAGGTCTGGTTGGAGCTGGAGGCGTTCCTGGGGCGGGTGGAGTCCTTGGAGGTGGAGCAGGACGAGGAAGTGAGCTCATAACATATTTATTTGACCCCCCTAGAGGGTGATATCCTTCCAGTGCATTAACATTAGTATTGGTTATCCACTGTTGTTAATGAATATGTATCATACAGGCACTTTACAGAGTTCCAATATGAGGAAATGGGACCCTTCATTTTGTTCTTGTAGTGTATTTGTAGAAAAGTGCCTATTTCCATTTTCAAACCGTAGAACTGTCTAAGAAATGTGTAAAAAAACATAAAAACTCTCCTTTTCCATTTTAGCTGGCTTTGGACCAGGTGGCTATGGACCAGGTGAGATTACTTTTGAATGACTACGTCATCTAATAACGTTGTCAGTTTGCCTGGGGGATCAGACAAGTCAATGTTTTTCTGATTACCTAGGTGGCTATGGACCAGGTGGATATGGACCAGGTGGATATGTACCAGGTGGCATTAGACCTGGTGGATATGGTGAGTCACTTTTATACATTCATCTCTGTAATGAAAGCTCTCTGAGAATCAAATCAAGTTTATTTATTGAGCATGTTGAAAACACAGTCGACCAAAGGGCTGTACAATGGCATTTGAATACATCATATCAAACATATCAAAGAATAGTTGTGACATCCAGTATATGATTAATACAAACTAAGTGATGTCAGTGCAATTCAAGTACGCACTACTCGATGTGTTACAAAAAGTGATGTTGGTCATGTGACTAACTTTTTTGAACTATATGTTTTGTTTACTGTGTTTTCCTGTTGTAACCCAAAGGCCCTGGAGGTGGATCTAAAACTGCCAAATATGGTGAGTGTTTGTTCCTCTCCTGGGGAAAAGTGTTTTGGTTTTCCCCCCACTATGTCTGTTTTGCCCTGCATGTACTCTCTGATCTGAGCTAAAGGTTGAGTACTGGTCTGACCTCATACTCAGGTCAGCTGACCAGTTGCGCCTGGTTGTCCCAAGGTCGAGGTTGAAGCACAGGGGAGATCGTGCCTTTGCAGTTGTCACACCCAAACTTTGGAATGGGTAGCCTCTGCATGTCAGGCAGGCCCCTCCCTACTTTGACAGTTTTTAAATCACGTCTTAAAACACATTTTTATAGTTTGGTTTTTAAATCAGTATGACAGTTGCCTTTCTTTGTCCTTGTTTTTGTTTTGTTTCTGAACTAGTTTTTGTGTTTTATTGTGTTTACTTTCATGATCTTAATTGTACAGCACTTTGGTCAACTGTTTTTAAATGTGCTTTAGAAATACATTTGACATTGACATACCACCGTTATAGGACCTGGTGGCACTGGAGTGGGCACTGGGACTGGGACCAGAACAGGTACTGCAACCACTGGCACTGGAACGGGCACTGGGACCACTGGAATAGGCACTGGTACTGGAACGGGCACTGGTGCTGGTACTGGAACAGGTACTGGTACCACTGGAACTGGGACTGCTGGGACAGGCACTGGTACCACTAGTGGTAAGAACCCAGTATTTATTTAAAATGTTCCTCTTGATAAGAATGTGTGCTAAACTCCAGCTTTGTTTTGACCTAAATCTTTTATGTTTATTCTCGGGTGTAAAAAAAATCTCAGCTTCCAAAATCTTTGTTTCTCTGAAATAGTTTTTGGCCTACTATATCAAGTTCAAGTAGTCTTTATTATCCCGGAGGGGCAATTTGGTTTACAGCCAGCAGTTACCACATAAAACAGACAATAATAAATAGACAACATTTACAGAGTAAAAAAAATTTTTAATATAAAAATCACATTGAGGTATTTAAAAGGCCAATGACAGCAGGGACAAATTAGTTTTTAAGTTTATTGGTCCTGCATTTTGGCAACTTGTATCTGTGGCCTGACAGAAGCAACCAAAACTCCACGAACATGAAGTTTACAATGACTTTACATAAATCTTGTGGATCTCATGGTGGTCAGTAGCTGTTGTGTCTGACTATAAGGAGATATATGTAATATGTAAATACGTATTTCTTTCAAAATGGGTGATCTTTTATTTTAGGAGTGTCTGGTGGAGCAGGAGGGGGTACGCCTGCCCCAGTGACCCCAGGACGAGGTGCAGGGAACGGGACGGTTTCAGGAGAGCGAGGTGGGCGTAACTCTGGAGCCAGGAACTATAGAGCCTTCACACTGGGATGGAAAAGTTAACATAGGAACCAACCAGATTTAGTTTAAAAGGGCAAAAATAAACTCTTTACTCTGCTTCTCTCTCTCTCTCTCTCTCTCTCTCTCTCTCTCTCTCTCTCTCTCTCTCTCTCTCTCTCTTCTCACATTGTTCTCTTCCTGCTTTCTCTCCATGTTTTCCAGATGGACCTGGAGTTGCTGGTGCTGCAAAGGATGGGAAAGAGGGAGCTAGTGGAGTAGGTCAGTGTCTCTTCTTAAACGTCATGTTTACCATTCAAAGATCAGATCTGGAACATCTAAATATATATATATAAATGTATTGTGTCTTCTCTCTTTGTATACACTCTGATTGATTGGGGCCTGCAGATGGGGCAAAGACTGGGGGTGAGGTTACTTTTTTAATGTGTTTTTTATAACTGAAGCATCATTTTATTGACGTATTAATTACTGTGCTTTTCATGTCTTGTTGTTCTTCGTTTTGGCCAGTAGATGGTGCTACAGCAGGAGTTCTAGAAGGCTCCGGGAGTTCCGGTGGGGATGGTAGGTTTATTCCTGTGTTCTAAATAAGGCATTTGATCATTGATTTAGGTTTGACTGTAAACATTGATGAATACTTGTGTTAAAGGTTTTCAGAGACAAAAAAGGCAACTTCCTTTTTACACATCAGCAAAAAAAAAGATACGCTTGTTTCACTTTAATAAAATGTTTTAAACAACCCTTTTTAGAAAAGATTGTAATCTGAGCATGCTGAACAATAAGTGAAAGAAAGTAATGTTAGTTCTTAATAGTAAGTAATTGTTATATATTTAATTTCCAAATGAAAAGTTTAATTACACAGAAAATTA
This sequence comes from Galaxias brevipinnis, assembly GCA_036023535.2. Lineage (NCBI taxonomy): Eukaryota > Metazoa > Chordata > Actinopteri > Galaxiiformes > Galaxiidae > Galaxias > Galaxias brevipinnis. The sequence continues at coordinate 906 of JAVQIZ010178403.1, read as the reverse complement.
TTTCCAAATGGAAAGTCAGTGGAATATTTGGCAGTTGAATACAGCTCAATAATTTCAAAAAATATTTTCAGATTTTCTGGAGCATAACACTGGAAATGCCATTCAAAAAGACGTTTCCGTTATATACAGTAACGACATCTTTTCAATCTCTGTGGCTGCAGTGTTTTTCTAGCTATTCCGAATCCAAATCACGTCCAACAGGTAGATAATAGTTTGGTCAGTTACGTCGTCATGGTGACTTGTTTGTTTGTTTTTAAACAGGAGGAACTGGGATCACAGGAGGACCGCTTGGTTCCGGTCATGAAGGAGACGGACTGAGTGGAACGGGAATACCTCTGCTCAGTGGGAGACCAGGTATGTCACAACTCCATTTTGTGACATAAAAGAGATGCAGACAGAGTGACATTTAGAAAACTTACAGAATGTAAACCAAATGTTTTTATAAATAATCTCAAACAGTTCAGTTTCCCTTGAAATGCCTTATTTTTAGACCCTTAGTTCTGCAGCAGTGAGTTCTTTGTTCTTTACTGTGAATTCAAAGTCTCATTCCATTTTACTAACATCAGTTTTTCGCTCTCTTATCGCTTTGATTACAACAGGACTTGGAGGATCCACGATTCCAGGTGTGAATTCAATTCTCTATTCATTATCTACCTGTTAACTCTTTAACTCTTTATCTCTATCAAGTCTATCTGTTTAACTAGCGCTGGTCCCATCCACACATCACTGCTTCCTCCACTCTCACCATCACCACCATCACCACTGCACCCTGTCCCCTGTGTACGCTGCATAGCACATCCATAGCACAGGCTGTGTACGCTGCATAGCACATCCATAGCACAGGCTGTGTACGCTGCATAGCACATCCATAGCACAGGCTGTGTACGCTGCATAGCACATCCATAG
>JAVQIZ010178371.1:0-14208 GCA_036023535.2 Galaxias brevipinnis | reverse complement strand
CCCCACCCCTCGTGCGCACATGCACACACTCTCACTTTCTTTGTGCCCCTTTTGTGATGGGAGAGCTAAATTATTCCAGTTCTCTTGTGGCATTCAGAGGCAGCAGAGCGGCAGCTTGGACACCGCGCATCACGTCACTCCGGGCCTCGGCGGTCCGCTCGCTCCAATGAGGTCCCACTCTCACGTAATTGGCAGTCGGACATTAGCAGCTGAGATCATTTGGAAAAGCGTTCGTGTTGTGTGTATATCACGTAATCCCTTCATTTGAGCGTGTGTCGTAAAGATCTTTTGTCACCTCTGTGTGGCTCAAAGTTGGCTTTGATCTTGAGACGTTTTGAGAATTCAATGACCCTCAATTGAATTCCTTAAACATGAACGACCAATTGTTGGTTACTCCCTGCCAAATATCTTTAACCTTTCAGCACAATTAAAACAAAGCCCCCAAGCTGCTTCTATTCAAGCAACGCTGCCGCCCACAACAATGAACAAAGGACTCTTACTCTACACACGTACAGATTATGTGCTCTTAAACATTAGTGGACTAGATCCACGTTTGTTTACTGGGAATCCTTTTGTAAATTGAACAGCTTCTCAGATTAGAAAGTTCCCGACGCAGCAAGGACGCAGGAACACATGTTCCTTTTAAAGGGGTCAGCAAGCAATTACAAGGACTGGCAGTGGTCCTTGCGCTGAAACAAGTGGTTTCTTTTTGTTTCAGCTCATCAGGATGTCCTGCTGGGACTGCGAGCTTAAGCCTACCCTGGTTTGACTAAGGTTCTAGTCTTCTATGCAAATATGCGCAGGCTGTGCACAAACTTGAGTGTCCGTGCACGTATTTCCAAGTGAGATAATGGGGGGGGGGGGCAAGCAAATTTAGCATTTGGGTCAATATTCTAAATGAAGCACTTGAACAAGTTGATATAGGAGTATCGAGTTCCAAAGAAATTAGAGACGCCAACATTGTTTTGAGTGACGGAGAAAAGAGAAGTGGCTCCTGCCAACTGTTTTTTAAATGGAGTTTTGCCTTTCCTATTGTTTCCTCTGTGATTTTTGTTTGGCATTTTCATTGGGGTGTGAAAACCAGTGTACATATTACATCATCTGTCAGCGGTTCTTGGAAGAGTTTGTGTTGTCTCAGTGCCTCAAGATGTATTTCCAGTTTCTTTAATGCAAATCAGAGGACATTTGCATGAAAAAAGATTTTAGACCTGCCCTCTTCATAATACCTTTTTTTTGCGGTCTACAGCATGAACTGCAAGTACAGATGCATATAGTACAAAAAACATAGTCTATATGCACCCATAAGCTTATATTTTTATTTAAATTGAATTCTCAGGCAGTGTGGAAAACATCTCAAAAAATAAAAACCTAGTGAAGCCTAAAGAAACACGGTATTCTTCTTGTGTGAAAGCCACATTAACCATTTGTAGGAAAGGAATTACACATGTTCAGTGTTTCGAATGATTTTTATTTTTACCCTATTACACAGGAATAAGTCCTACTGCAGATATAAAAATGTGTGCGACAAAAATAGCAAAGTTCCCTCTTTTTGGTTAAGGATTTTGGGTGATCGGTTTATTACCTACTAATACGTATGACACTTTGTAAGGAATCCGGTCATCTCTGCCTAAAATAGACAGAACAGCTACAACCCATTTGATGAACGTCTTCATATTTTTCCCTTTCTTTCCGACAGCCTTCTCTCCCAGGATTGGTCAGTGAGAAGCTTAGCAACAGCTACAACGGTTGGGTCCACCAGCAGTCAAAAGGGTCATCAAGGTCAAGGCGAGTGTGGGGCTGAATGTATGAGACGGCTTCATGGGCCTGAAGGACCATCTGGAGGATGAAACAGGCCACATCCTCATCCTGGGGCTGGACTTAGACTACCTCCATGTGGAAAGCACTAATCGTCAGGCTAGCCTAAGCGCAACATCGGTGCCTGACCTAAGAGCCCTGGAAATCGTTGAGACTGACGGAGTGGATACCCATAACAGCAGTAGTAATTGTAATACAAGTACTAGCAGCAGCAGCAGCTGCAGTATTGGCAACTCCAGCACAGGCAGTTCTATCAGTGGTTTCAGTAACTGCTCAGAAGAGAGTGCCACCTCCGACAGCGAAGATGAACGGGTCCAGAATGGCCCTGTTTCTATTGCCCAAACCACACCCTCTCACCCGGCCAGGCAGGACCTGGCCCAAAACCAAAGTTCTGGAGACCTACCGCCCCTCACAGACCCCCTCACGGACCACCGGGCAAAGTTGGAGTTTGCCCTGAAACTTGGTTACTCAGAGGAGCTGGTTGTACTGGTGCTGAGGAAACTGGGCCAGGAAGCCCTGATCAACGACATACTGGGGGAGCTAGTTAAACTGGGGACCAAGTCAGAGATGGAGCAAGCGGAAGAGCCTGCCCGATCCCCTTCCTCATCTTCCTCGGCCCATTCCGCGTCCACCTCCTCTCTTGACTCCTGCCGGCTACTGTGTGCCTCTCAGCTCTTGGATGATAAGGATAACCTCAGGCCTGTGGTGGTGGATGGCAGCAATGTGGCCATGAGGTGAGACAGCAGGCAGCAGCCATAGAGCTTTTCAGAGCCTAGCCATGAACCCAAATTCATTACGTACTTATAAGGATACGTATCTCAGTATATAGATAAAGAATGATTGCAATTCCTATGTGAAAGAAGCATGTTATAGCTCGTTCCTTGACATTGAGATGGATGGGTGCTTTTGTGTCATTCATTTATGATCATTATTATAATATCATAAAATCTTCACTATTGAGTAATGTTTCTAATATGGTTTTTGCTTATGGATTGTCTTTCTCCACAGTCATGGGAACAAGGAAGTGTTCTCCTGTCACGGCATTCAGCTGGCTGTTGATTGGTTCCTTGAGCGTGGCCACAGAGACATCACTGTGTTCGTGCCTGCCTGGCGTAAAGAGCAGTCGAGACCCGACGCTCTCATTACAGGTAATCCTTACAATAACATAATTGCTCAACTGTCACCACTGGGTCCTCAGCCATTACACACAACCTCAACACGTGTTGTCTTTGACATGAATATGTACAAAATGTTCTTTGGAAGTAAGACCGTTGTAAAGAACTGAATTCCGGTGAATTCAGTACTTACTTGGAAAAAAACATTACAAAAAAACATGCTTTGTTTGATTGAACATGCTTTCACTGTTGACTTTATGATGGCTTGGAAAGGAAAATAACTTAAAGTGTTTCTAACAATGTTAAACTATATGTATATTTAGTACTGTGCATACGTTTTAGGCAGGGGATGCTTTTTTGAAGGGTAGTTTAACCAAATATTGATTTAATATAGATTTTCTTTTCACTCACTTTGTATTTTATTAATTGATGAAAAAATAAACAATTGACATTTATATTTTTTGATATATGTTCTTGTTCTAATCCACTCAAAGTAATGAATCACATTAATACCACACAAACTATGTTCTGCTTCATTTCGGTTAACTGAAACCTTATATCTCCGTATTGTATTACTTGAACCTGTCTAGACCAAGAGATCCTGAGGCGTCTAGAAAAAGACAAGATTCTAGTCTTCACTCCATCTCGACGTGTTCAGGGCCGGCGTGTCGTTTGTTATGACGACCGCTTCATCGTGAAGCTGGCTTATGAGTCGGACGGGATCATTGTCTCCAATGACAACTACAGAGACCTGGCCAATGAAAAGCCGGAGTGGAAGAAGTTCATTGATGAACGGCTGCTCATGTACTCGTTTGTCAATGACAAGTAAGGAAGCGCTGGTCTATACAAATACACATTTACATAATGTCCACATACTTTTATTTGTCTATGTATTGTGCAACATTTCTTAGATAAAGCGTGTGTGTTTGTACACACACACACACACACTCGCTGCATAGGCATGTTGATTGTATTCATTGTACTTTGTAGGTTTGGCGGCGAGTTTCAGGCTTGTCATCTTAACTGTGAGGTGTATGTGTCTAGGTTCATGCCTCCAGATGATCCTCTGGGTCGCCATGGTCCCAGCCTGGAGAACTTCCTAAGAAAGCGGCCTGTTGTCCCTGAGTACAGGAAGCAGCCATGTCCCTACGGTAATCTATCATTCCTCACTATTACCTATAGTTAGTAACCGATTATGTGGAATGATAATAGATAATGGGTAAGTGAAAACATCTAAGCCTTTCAATAAGTTATTTTTGGATCGGAAATGAATCAAAAGGGAAATGAAACAGGTTTCACCAGCTCTTAGACTCCCACTCAGGCCACACACGGTCAGTATTTTATGAACAAAGTCAAGAATTTGCAAGCCTTGTTCTTTCCCCCCCCAACCACAGTTTCATTTGATGTTTTCAAGGAGGAATATAGAGGTACTTGACTCAATAGAGAGGATTGTGTAGCACATGTTTATTTGATTCTAATACTACTCATGGACCGCTCGTTTGGCTTGGTTCTATATGGGAAAACTCACTGTCATTGATGTGTGTATCCTTTTAAAGACACTGGCTTACGACGGAATGCAGAATCACAGAACGTCCAATTTGATTTAGAGTACCAATACACATTTTTAAAGTACTTTTAATCTGGAGCAAACTAAAGGTTTTTTTTGCTTTCCTGTTTTTTTCCCCTCAGGTAAAAAGTGCACGTATGGCCACAAGTGTAAATTCTATCACCCAGAGAGGGGCTCTCAGCCCCAGCGCTCGGTGGCGGACGAGCTCCGTGCCAGCGCCAAGAACTCCTCGACCTCCTCCAAGGCCCCGAGTGATGCCTTGACGGTAAAAAGCCAAAGCGTGCCCAACAACAGTAGTTCCACCCCCAGGCTAGAGGGGCTAGTCACAGATGCCCGCCGTTGCCTCCCTAAGAGGCTCTCAGAGCCCAGCCTGCATGGGGACTACTACACTGACCTTCTAGAAGACAGGCTAGGGGTGCGGAGCAAGGCCGAGGCTCGAAGGGGCAGCAGCAGCAGCAGTGGTAGCTGCAGCAGTATATTCAGCCCCCCAATAGGTGGGCCTCCATCCAGCCACACCTACCAGCAAGAGTGGAGGAGTGACCAGTCCCTTTCCAGGGTCTCAGGGAGTACAGGGCTGGGCCCGGCGGAGCCCTACCCAACGTGCGAGTCACCAGAGTTGGGGTACAATTCCCTGATGAGGGCCTACTCCAGTCTGAGCCTGGTGGCACCACGGAGTCCGGAGCGCTACGTGCCAGCGGACCTGCGGATGAGTTCCTTTGTGTCAGACTGCAGCAGTGAGGGCAGCGTGAGCTCTGAGTCCTTCTCCCCCGACCCCCTCCAAGAGGAGGGCCTCAAGTGCCACTATAACCACCCCAGTAATCCACACTACCTGCCCCACCGCCACCACCACTGCCCGAGCCGCTACCCCCACCTGCCCAGCCAAGCACCCCCTGGCCTGGGCCCGCTGCCTTACCACGGGTACCCCCTGCCTCAGGCCTCTGGGCGTCCACAACACAACTTTGGCCTGGAAGATTCCCCGTCGCTCAACCACTTCAAATCCCAGATGACCTACTCGCCGGTGCACTTGCCGTACCCGTCGATGGGCACTCGCTCTGGAGGAGGCTGCTCTGAGGGCTACCCTGCCCCCCCTCTACCCCCCTTCAAATCCCACACACAGAGCTCTCCTCAGGGCTCCCGCTGGCAAGACAGCGGGGTCCAGGAACCCCGACTACGTGAGCGCTCACCACTGCTCCCCCCCAGAAGGGGCTACCCAGGGCAGGAGCAGCCCTGTCTGACCAGCTGGGACTCCAGCTACTACCAGCAACCTCCTCCGTCCAGCTACGAGCCCTTTACCTTCCAGAGCCTTCCAGAGGGCCGCGAACAGACCTGGCACTCGCCTTGGGGAGCCACCAAGGGAAGCCCCTCGCCCCGCAGGCTGTCATCACATTCCTCCCCTCCCCCTGCATCTCATCATGCCCGCCTAAACCACCCATCCCTGGCCTTCCAGCACCTGGAGCCCACTGCCTTGGGGAAATACCAGGATCTCAGGGAGAAAGTGTTTGTCAACCTGTGCAACATCTTCCCTCCAGAGCTGGTGCAGCTGGTAATGGGGAGAAACCCTCATGTAACTGACGCCCAGCAGTTGGCAGCCGCCATCTTAGGTGAGAAGTCCCAGCATGGCTATTGATACTGGCCCACTAAAAATCTTAGGTGAAATCCTTAACACACACAGACTTGCATACATTAATACAAACATGCACTACACATTTTTATTTCTGAGACAAAGGTTTAAGCTTAGGTTTTGAAAGTAAACGGTGTCTTGTATGTTGGCTGGATGGTGGCAACTCCATAGTCCACAGACCATGGCAGAGACTTTCCTTGGGCATGAAAAGAACACAGAAATCCTGCTTGCGCTCCAAACATACTAAAGACCCAGAGTGCCAGACATGATAGGGAATCTAAAGGTGTAATAAGATGGAGCAAAGCATTCTACATTCTAGATGCATGCTTCTTTTGTACGCAGGTCAGATACTTAACCCAGAATTGAGATATCTTTTTTTGACAGATTTTGTTCAAGGGAAAATTATACCTATCTGATCTAGTTTCTTTTTCGACCACCTTCAGCACTTAATATGAGGATAGGTTATCCTTGGTGGACATTAGGGTTGGGGTAGTGAGAATTTTGCATTGTTGTGGAGGAATATGTCTATGGTTAAGGTGAAGTTTTGTTGTATTAAGTTTGTCTAATTTGTTGCTTTTATTAATTTATTTTAAATAAGTTATTTCTAGAGTAAAAATATTTTGTTCAGGCACTTTTCATTTATTTATTTTATAAAAATTGTAACCTTTTTATTTTATTTTTTTGGCAATCATTCCTGAGTGTGGCTTTGGCCTTATATTTCAGCGAAATGCCTCAGCTTCCCCAAGACCTTTGGGGCACGTACTGTAAAGTGCAAATGCTTTAATTCCAAAATAAAAGTCATCAATTCATTATTTTAGAGCCATGAAAGTAAGCTCAAAAAAAAAATGTCATAAAATAATCCTCATACATTTCATTCAGTGTATCTACAGACAGGTGGTGGAAATCGGTGAGATGTGTACTTACAAGGTATTTCCCCTTAAGGGTAGTGAAACACAGGGACGACTGATGGTAAACCAAAAAACTCTAAAAGAAAGCCTGGATTTGCATTGCTCACTTTTACTCATGGTTCAGTTTCTTATAGTGGGTTATCCAGCTATAATTGTTTTTCTTTGTAATCATTCGTAATACTATTTATGCCCCCCCCCCCCCCCAACAATTGAAATCGCATTGTGATGGTTGCTGAGGATATAAAAATAGTGCAGGTGCTCTGTAGCAAAAGGTTTATATTAGTTTCACGTAAAGCTATGTGTTAATTTATTATTGTCCTTCTGGTTACATGTGCAAATGTTTGTTACATTTGTTTAACCTGAACGGGGGTCTTGCTTGTTTTGGGTGAGTCATTTCAAAAAGTTTGTTGTCAGGTCCAATGTTATTGATAGATAATAGACGTCTGTGTACTTGAGTCCTTGGTCAAGGTATTTATGGCCTACTACTCAACCAGTTACCCTTAAGCTACAGGAGGCGTTTGAAGAGCAAATGCCTGCAACAAACTAGGGCAGAATTCTGGGGGCCAAAAATGCCTCTCCGCGTTGATACAAATTGTATCCTATTAACTTAAACAGATCATTGTTTTATATATAAAAAATACTATTTATATAAAAAAAAAGATATTTTTGAGTGTATGTGCCAATACATGAATTGACACATTGAGTTCATTTTTCAACAAAAATGTTGCAGCAATTATAGGGGGATCCTTCTTTTTATACATTGAAAAGCATCAAATGCATTAACTATCGACTACTTGAAAAAGGGATAGATGAGAAGGGACAACAGTAAAAACGTGAACTAAATTGTTATCTTGCTAAAGTGAAATCAGGGCAAACTGTCTCTCAGGTCAAGAGTGTGGTTGGGACTTTATAAATCTTTTAAATGTTAACAAGTATGCTCTTCTACCTCTTTTTAAACTCATTCACTTGATAAACAGCTTTTCTGCTCTAAGAATTGTGTCAGAAAGCCTCAGGTTTCACAACAGCCCTATTGTTCAAAATAGTCTCTATTCTCATCATAAAACGAAATGATGTGCCCCTGTTAAATTACGTTCCCTAATTACGTTTTCCAAGGCTGGTGCAGATACTTTGCGTTGGCTTGTGAAGTGCTGGTGGAATGACAGGTCACTGAAAATGTGCCTTCTCCGGTGTGGTGTGCACTATGTGCCAGCCTTATGGTGTGCCAGGGAAAAGGCCTGAACACAAGATATATGCCTTAACTTGGTCATGTGCTTTTCAGACATCTGTGGATAATCTGAACCATGTTCAGACAAATGCTAAAGATACAATTTTTCCAAGCCCTAGTTTTTTGAAAAGGATATACAAATGTTTAAAAGCATTAAGAAATTGGTGCGATTTTGCACTGTGGTTTTGTAACAGTATTAGCTAATTGTGTATGGATGTCATTGTGTATGGGATATATTTGTCTATTGTCAAACACACTGGTGAGGTAATGTTGTTCACTTGCAACCTTTATGTCCACATTTTGGGAATATTATGATTATGACACATTTGGGAACAGACTATGATTAAATATCAATTCAACTGTGCCATAAAACAACTTGCTACACCGAAAATCTAGATTTTATTTGGGTTGCAAATTCAGTAATGTACAGTAATAAAAGTTAGAAACGGTAACGACATGTTGTTCTAAACGGATTTAGCATCAGTGTACTTGAATCTTTGATTGCCCCACTGTCAGAACATTTTAAATAATAAAAACGACAGAAACGATACCTTTTGCAAAAGGAGGTAAAGGAAATGGTTAGGCTTTACTTCAAAGACCAAAGCTGCCTGGCAAAATGAGGGCATGCCAGAGGGTTCATGTTTTGTTGCTTTATCGTGCCCCTCCTCACTTGTCAAGTAAAGGTTATACCAAAATTTTAATTTGGATAGTCAGAACATTGACCAGATTTGGGACGAATGCATGGTAACTGTTCAATAAGCTTTAGGCACTGAAACCCAAGAGCCCCTGGTCAGTGGGTCTTGCAACAGATTCAGGGAACCTGCAGCCAAATGGGAAATCCTATATTCTTTCGAAGTGTTATGTACTGTATAACTTGGCAATAAAAGCCTATTGGACGTTTTTACCCATTGTCTAGACCGGTTTGTCTGAAGTATGTTTATTGCGTCTTTAAATCATTAATCAAGTATTTCTTCTGTTTGGGCCATACGCAATTCCGAGGAGAATTTTCATTATGACAACAATGTGTTAGCGAAACCGGTTTTAGTCATTGTGCATTAAGCAATAAAAAGGCTTGATAATGTCTTTGTTTAAAAACATACGAGCAAGAACGTTTTACTTTGAATCATTACAAAAAGTAATTTTCCAATTAATCCAAAGGCAAATGAGCTATAAGGCTGATTATTACCTGTTAGGTAATACACCTACATTTGCCAGCCTGCTGGTTACACAATTCATGGCTCTGTCTCACTGCAAAGTTGGGCAGTATGTACTGTACGCATTGTGTTGTATTACACATTTACATTTACCATGGGAGATTACTGTGATATATGCAGTGTCTAAAAGTGGGTTTGGCAAAAAGAGTTATTGCAATCTATTGTTATCTCTTAATCGTGTCTCAAACCTGAATGCCTTTAGGATAGTCACACGTAGGCGGGACAGTTTGAACAGTTTGTTATAAGACACTCTTATATGACCTGGGTTAACTAAGTAAACTTGTCAACTAACTATAAAGGTAATGAAATGAGACCAAAGAAAAGCGTTTTAAAAAGGAAATTATTGAAATTCTTCAACTGATGACAAACAGAAACGTCACAGATATAAGAAGCTTTACATAAAAGCTTGCCAGCAACAACAAAAAGCTACAAATGGACATTTATTGAATAAAAGCAAGATATGAACCAATTTCCTTTATACTTGTTACCTCATTCATATGTTGTTGTTTTTTTGTCAGACATGCAAGCGTTTATTTATCCCTTTGTGCAAGAGTTCATGTCAACAGGATATGATGCTTGCTATTATCCAGATCAATTCCAGATCTGTTTGGGGCGGAGCTCTAAGCAAGGAGCAGTTTGATTGGCCAACCGCTAGCAGGCAGAGCTTTGGCAAGGCATAGAGGGTGGAATATTAAAGCCACACCCCTTGACCTTTTTCTGCAGGGGTTAGGGATTGGAGGAGGTTTGGGGTAAAATGGGGGTGGGGTGGTGGTGTGAGGGGTGGGGGCACCTTCACAGGAAACATGAGACATCATGGCAACTAGACCCTCTTGCTCTACATGGACTCAAACTCATCGATGCGCTGCTTTGTGTTGCCTGAGCGGATCTGCCGCAGTGTCTTGTACTTGTCCCTGCCTGCTTTGACATTCTCTGCATGCAGCATGTCGTTCTGGGTCTTCTTGGTGTCATCTCGAGCCTCCGCCAGCTCCGAGCTCAACGCCTGAGACAGAGAAGTATGGAGAGAGGCAAACAGTAAGGGGAGGAATGCCAGCCTATGATAAACACAAAAGGCAGGCCACACCTTGGGCAAGAACTGAGTCATTCCCTATACAATTTTACCATTGTATGTATCAACTTCAAAATAATCATTTAGAGGATAGTAACATAGAGAAATGTCATATTACTGTTGGCCAAGTCAGCTTTATGTGTTTTATGATGGCTATTTTAAGGATTAGTGGAATAAATAGGAAGCACTCTACGAAGCTCAAAGGTTTGCTGTTTTTCTCAATGGAGTGACCATGCTTCCTTCCATTCAGTATTAGTTTTGCACGGTCAAGCTGAGCCAAGGCCTTGCACACGGTTCACCCCTCTCCCCCGGCACACTGAAGTCTCTCCCATCTCAGTACCTGCAGCTGTTTCTTGACACGTTCGTTCTTCTGCGCCTCGGTGACGCGCTCCTCCTCGCTGCGGTGGCTGGAGACCCCGTCGCTGTGCAGCTCGGCGCTGGCCTCCGCGCTCGTCTCGTCCTGCTCGTCGTGCTCGGGCGCCGGCGGCGACGACATCACCGTCTTCAGCTCCTCCTTGGTTTTCTCCAGGTCCTCCTGGGCCGAGAGAGCCTGGCATACATGGGGTTAACCACACTAGTAAAGACTTCCAAAAACAAAAAACGTACAGACTCTGGAACGGACTCTCATTGTCAAAATGAGTTGGTGTACCCAGCAAAGACACTTTGAAACACCGATAAGGTTCTCTGGAACAGTTAAATATACACTATATATTCAATATACTGTACATATGATGGTGGGTCTACCATTAGACACGTGACTCACATACAGAGTGCAGGAAAGCAAAACACAGGAGGAGACTATAGAGGCAATCCATATTTTTATTGCATGCCTGAAGTCTATAAATAACATTAAAAGCATGATTCTCAGTCACAAAAACAACTCTTTCATTCTTACACATGTTAAATAGTTGCTTTTGCTATGTTTTGAGACAGTTTTAGTCAAAGAAGCTGTCAAATGTATAGCACCTAAGCGTACCAACTTCTTTTCATGCAAAGGAATGGCAGACTGAACAAACACGCGCAAATACACAAACACACTTTGGGGTACACACACAGAAACACTCGCGCACACACAAAGGATTGGGGGGAGGTAACCGTTACTTTGTGTTGCCATTCTGAGGCCTCTTCTTCCTTTTTCCTTTTGGCTTCCTCAAGCAGAGCGATTTTGGCGGTGAACTCTCCCAGCTCAGCAGCCTGCATGAAGCAACAAGCACAGAGCTCTCACTCACACTCACACAACTCTGTCATGAACGGCCTGGCACCCTTCCACTCACTGAAGTGGTGACACTGAGTGAATTCTGTACATATAGCATTAATCTGCAAAGCATATTAGTTTTATTTATCTACATGTAATTCTATCTTGAGCACTTGGTGGTGGTAGATATTAGTAGTTAGTTCCAAACATCTAAGATTAAAAATTACCAAGAGGTTCGTAAGCTTGGTGTTAAACTAAGTTAAAACTGTTGACATTTTAACTTGTATGGTAGCCATATGGAAAAAGTCTGTGCTTACTTAGGAACAGCAGAAACCCATCAACAGATTAAGGGGAATATCCTCTCAAAGTTAAATCCATTTCATGGAACTATGCCTTAATATTGCAAGTCAGTTGTTAGTCAACTTCTTATAAAATGTTTTCAAGAAGTAGGCCAGCTGTTGAAATTAAGCTGATGTTATTACTTTCAGTTAAAAAAGGGTAAGGATCAAAACACTATGACCTTCCAATGGAAATCCTATAGTACACCTGACATGTATTAAAAGCATGGTCTACTTGAGATGGTTCAATTTAAAGGAATACTAGATTTATAAGAAGTAAAACATTGCTTGGATAGACATGTTCCTACAAACTTAATCCTGTCCATTGATATTGGGAGTGGGTCAGGTCTTTGTTAAGAGTTACCAGTTGTTCCTGGTTCTTCATCTGGTCTGCAGCCTGCTTGGCCAGCTCGGTCTTGGCCTCCTCTGCTGCCTGTCTCTCCTTCTCCAGCCTCTCTGCCTCCTCCTTCGCTCTCTTTCTCTCCGCATCGAGCTCCAGGGCTCTGCGCGTCTGCTCTTCGAGCTCTGTTGCCGAGCGCAGACGCACACAAAGACACACACGGGGAAAATGCAAACTCATAAATACACACAACCCATCAATGTATTTTCCTTTTGCAAACAATGCCTGTGGGAAATAGATAAAGGTAAACACCAGGAGACGACTCAACCCACAATAACAAGTGGTTTCCCATGTTCTCATGTTCTCTGATTAATATTTACTCACGTACTGTAACTAGAAAGGAGTCAGTTTGTGTCTCTAACTAAGAATGCAAATATACACGGACACCAGCATGATAACGGAGGGGGGGGGGGGGGGGGTTGTTGTTGTATGGCACATTCCCTAAATGCTTACCAGCCACATTGATTACATAAAGGGGACCCTTATTCTTTTGAAAGGTTAGTGTGCTAATCACTGGAGGCATCCTGCATGCCTGCTGTAAGCGGACAGCCTGGAAGAACCTGACAAGACAATGATATATGACCAAGCGAAAATATGCACCGCCCAACATGCTACAGGATGACTGATTGTGTGTGTGTGTGTGTGTGTGTGTGTATGGGGGGGGGGCATACCTTTCTGGGCCTTCAGTGTCTGCTCCTCGATCTGTCTCAGTCTCTCAATCAGCTCGTCCTTCTCTCTCTCTATCCTTTCCCTCTCCTTCTCAGCATGCTCTCGTTTCTTCTTCTCGTTTTCGAGCTGTGCTCTGTCGGGCAACAAAAGCAACCACTAAGAGCCGTGCATATCCCAGCGTGCTAGTTTGAGTAGTGTTCCTTGGTTTCTGGGACATTCACAATGACAGTAAAGACAGACCGTGAGGAGAGACACGACACCAGGAACATGTACACGTGTGTCTCATTGACGATATGCAAGATGAAAAAGTGGAAGAATTGGAAGAAGACAGGTGATTTGGAAGAAGCCAGGGGTTTTGACACAATGTGTTGTTTGGAAGAGGTAAGAGATGTGACGGTGCGAAGGGTAAAACTGTAGAAATGCAAAAGTGGAGTATTCATCCCACAATAAAAACAAACAAGTTCTTATTATTCTTTTCATATGACATTTGTTTTGTTTCGTACTGATGCGCTGGCAGTGACACTAGATTAAATCACCTCGTTTCCACTGAAATTCAAAGGAGGGATTTTCAGTGCTTGCTCATGTTCCATTCCATGGAAGTTCAGGCCAAACCTAACCCTAACCCTAACCCTCTTATTATCAGTGTATTAATCATTAGTCAGTTATGAGTTTTCAATAACCCCACCTCAACCTAGGACACCACCCTCAAGCACAATGAATAGTGGGAACAATAGAAAACCAATGAGAGCCCTAATACATTTGAATTTTAACTTCCTATCCCAAAATGCACACAGCTTTTTCCAGGCTTTCTGGTTCTAGCCCACATCTAAGCCGTGCACCTGCAGGAATTCATACAGCGCTGCGCCCTAGTGGTAAAAAAATCACACTGAACTTGTGTTTGATGAGAAGACTCAGTGAGTGAGAGAGTCAGTGTGTGTGTGTGTGTGTGCGCGCGCGCTCTACCTCTCCATCTGTTTGTGGTGCTTCTCCTCGCGGGCCTGGGCCTTCATCTGCTGCACCTCGATGGTGTCGGGCTTCCTCCTCCTCATGTACAGCTCGTGGTTGCCCATGCACA
>JAVQIZ010178366.1:0-20874 GCA_036023535.2 Galaxias brevipinnis | reverse complement strand
CCCACACACCCCCACCGACCCACACAAACACCAACACACACACACACACACACCTACCCACGCACACACACACCCACACACACCCAGCACCATGCGTGATGTGTTGTTGTGTTGCCCTGCTCTGACTGTCCATGTTGGCCTGAGATAACTTTGCGTGATGGAAAGATAACCTTGTTGTGTGTGTGTGTGTGTTTCAGCCGATGACAGTGGTGGACGGGGGCTTGGGGTCCTCCATCAACACCAGGTCTAAATGTAAGGCCAGTGCACGTGCCACTCCCACATACACACTAACTAACTTTAGAGTCCCATGTACAAATAGAAACGTCTGCCACCCATCCTGAGCTTGTCTGACCAGTCTGCATGCTGAGCTTGTCTGACCAGTCTGAAGCACTCAATAAAAGTGCATGTCGTTTCTGAGCAGGTCTTCCCCCGTCCTCCGCCTTGCCGTCGACAGGTCGGGAACGACCCTGGTCCACCATGGTAACCCCGGACGAGCAGGTCGCCATGACCATCCCACGCCGGAAACCCAGCCTCCACTTGTACCACAGCAACCTCGCCAAGAGCATGTCCATCAGCAACATAGCAGGGTGAGGCGCACACACACACACACACACACACAGTAGAGACAGTCCAGCTCTATATCCTCTCTGCTCCTGTGTAGGCCCCTGGCAGACGTGTGTGTGTGTGTGTGTGTGTGTGTGTGTGTGTGTGTGTGTGTGTGGAGACAGTCCAGCTCATAGTCCTCTGTGCTCCTGTGTAGGCCCCTGGCAGACGATGGGCCGGCCACTCTGAAGAAGTACCTGTCTCAGTCCACTGACTCCCTGAACCAGAACCCCAAGGTCAACGCCTCCACAGAGTCACTCACTGATGAAGGTAACACACGTACGCGCACACACCAACAGACATACAGACATACACTCCAAAAGAGCGGAGACCAAGTCCTAAGTCCACACAGAAGGTCCACAACTGATGCCTCCTAGCAGATGCCACTGTTTCTAAGCACACCAATGGTTCTCTCTCTCTCTCTCTCTCTCTCTCTCTCTCTGTCTCTCTCTCTCTCTCTCTCTCTCTCTGTGTGTGTGTGTGTGTGTGTGTGTGTGTGTGTGTGTGTGTGGTATCCAGGGACAGACATGATGGACAGCCAGCTAATGGGGGAGTTTGAGAGCGAGGTGCGGCAGCTGGAGGCCGACTCCTGGAGCTTTGTGACGGACAAGAAGTTTGTCAAGCTGCAGAAGAAGGAGGTGGTCAAGAGACAGGACGTCATCTATGGTAGGAGACGCCCTCTACCTACTACTGTCAGTCTGAACCGTGGAGCGTTAGAGGATAACTGTGTGTCTCTGTGTGACCCTCAGAGCTCTACCAGACGGAGATGCACCATGTGAGAACCCTGAGGATCATGTCAGAGGTAAGTCAGAGGGTTGACCTTTAGGGGGTGTAACACACACACACTGGCGTGGCACACTTAGCTGAACCTAGCGTACTACATGCGTTTGGTAAGAGGTCGTCTGAAGTGTGGACACGATTTAAAATAGACACGCAGTCTTTGACACTGTACAGCGTTTGTGTAGTAGGTATGTATGCGTTACACTGCTGTATAACCACCTGGAAACAGAAAGGGGTCGTGTCTGCTCCGTCTAGTGACCCCCCCCCCCCCCGTGCCCCGCTGCCAGGTGTACAGCAAGGGTCTGCAGAAGGAGCTCCAGCTGGACCCGGCCACGCTGGAGAAGATGTTCCCCGTGCTGGAGGAGCTGCTGGGCCTGCACAGCCTCTTCCTCAGCAGCCTGCTGGAGCGCAAGAGGGCCTCGCTGGTGGAGGGCCGGGAGGACGGCAGCTTCCTCATCCGCCGCGTGGGCGACGTCCTGGTGGCTCAGGTAGGGACGTGGGAGAAGAGGGGCCGCTACGCCTGGGCGTTGGTCGGATACCGTCACACCGTTTTCCCTGTTAAAGCTGCTAGAGGCTGGTTCATATTGTTGGGGATTTTGGAGCCCCCATACCGTTGGCTTAGTGTAGTAATTTTTCTCTAACCGTCCCAAAGACGATGTGCAAGATGCTCGCGGTCACTGCATGTCTCTAGCACGATCAACGGCTATACAGCATGGGCATCTCTTCCTGATTCAGTGACACTTCCTTGTGCCATAAAACAAGTCGTCACAGTGATAAATATTGAGACTTCGAGAGAACTGATCTGTACCACGATTTCTTCATTCTGCCATAGACATTAGAATGTGTTATCAGCAGAAATGTATTGATAATACGTTAATATAAAAAAGTTGCCTATAGTTGCTTTAAGTCAGTGGATGTTTAGGAAATCGTAACTCCTCTGTTAAAACAGACACAGATGTGTACTTTGCTCTACCATTACTTGAGCTTGTGTCCTTGTTGACAGTGTCCTGTGTGGTTGTCATAGTTGCGGTCCAGCTTGTGTCCTTGTTGACAGTGTCCTGTGTGGTTTTGCGGTCCATACAGTCTTTCTAATGGGCTGTGTTCTGGTTTGTTGTCACCAGTTTTCTGGCTCCCATGCTGAGCAAATGAAGAAGGTGTACGGGAAGTTCTGCAGTCGCCACAGTGACGCCGTCAACCTTTACAAGGAACTGCACGCTAAGGACAAGCGTTTCCAGGCCTTCACCAAGGTAGGACTTTCCTCACTGTGTTACTTCATGCATAATAGTGGTATGTTGTACCGCAATTAGTTAGTTTGTTTTTTGTTTACTGAGCTTGTCACGTGAATTACTGATCAACAACTAAAAACTCAACATTATTATCTGGAGATGGTAGTCCTTCAGAGTGAAGAGTAGCATAATGGCAATGGCATCAGACATAGTTTAAAAAGCACAGCTTGTGTGCGTGTTAATGTTCTCAACTGCCTCTGTTTCCTGCTTATTGCAGAGCATAGATTTTAGTGTGAGTAGGATTATGTATGCATTTTGTGAATTAGAGTTGTTTTAGTGTGGATAACACCCACATTGTGCTGACTGATGCATGAACCTGCAGCATTTGTCCCACTCAAACCACTAAGGTCTCACCTCAGCCCAGTCTGTCAGAACAGCAGCAGCTATTATGTCAGAGTGGGTGGGTGAGACATTAGCCTGGAACACAGGAATACACTATATTGACAATATACAAAGTCCAAAAATCCTAAGGCGTGTGGGCATTTGGCCATGTGGCAGGCCTTTGTGAAACTGTTTCACAGAGAAGACATATGTTGGGCCATTGGGTGTCACTGACTTGTCTGGATCTCAGGAGGATACCTACCAGCAGTGCAGACAAAGAGGCAGTGGTGTGGAGATGAGCTGATGATGCTCCCACTTGACTGAAGTCTTACCCGCGTAGGGAGACTATAGTCCTGCTTCAGCAACCTACCTAGGACATGCTTTAGTCAAAAATACCCCTAAAACACTCATCGTTTAGAAGATTGATGCCGCAGTTTAAAACAATGGTCCATGCGGAGGACCAGCACTTTCCATATGTTGCTATGCATCATTAATGATGACTAACCAGTTCAAAGAAAACCAATGGAGTGCAGGTTCTCTCTGTGAGGGTTGATAGTACCTAGGCAGGCACTAAAAAACTGAAAGAGCACAAATGGAAGTGGGCTTGAGTCTCTTAAAAAGTTTACTTTAGAAATAAACAGACATATTTATGATCTCACATCCCAAACTTCACAGATGTTCATTGGACCAAAACTGTGTGTGTTCATTTATCAAGTATTGTACTGCATGAGCAGAATGGTTGCAGAGTATATTGTATTTTTGTAAAATCTTCTGATACACCAGAACAAACTTGAGTCTGCTGTAAATCGTGTACTGCTTGACATGAGATTACCAGGAGGATGTATGATTGCTTTGACTTGGTTTGTATTTATAGTACGTTTATGTGTTCCTCACAGAGAAAGATGAGCAGCAGCATAGTAAGGAGACTCAGCATCCCAGAGTGCATCTTGTTGGTAACCCAGAGGATCACCAAGTACCCTGTGCTGCTCCAGAGGATTCTGCAACACACCAAAGGTCAGAGGTCATAGCGTTTAACTTACGCAGTTATGAAGCCGGAACATTTTTTAAATGCTATAATTGATATGTAGCTTAAATGATTTCTCATACCTGATCAAATAAGACCCAGTGTCTTTGAACAGAAGAAGTGTAAGCATCGACTGTACAAGTGGAAGTAGGTCTGGCCAACACGTCTTAACCCCCCCCCCCCACACACACACACACACACACACACACACAGAGACGGATGAGGACCACGGGGCGGTGGCGGAGGCCCTGCGCTGTGTCAAGCTGCTGATCGCCGCCGTGGACAGCAAGGTGAACGAGCAGGAGAAGAAGAGGCGCCTGAAGGAGGTGTACCGCCGCACCGACAGCAAGTCCATCACGCGCATGAAGAGCGGCCAGATGTTTGCCCGGGAGGACCTGGTGCGAGGCGGGAGGAAGCTGCTGCACGACGGGCCGCTGCAGCTCAAAAACGCCACGGGCCGGCTCAAAGGTACAGCGGCTCGGAGGGCAAATCGTTTTCTGTCTCCATGGACATGTCAAAGTTACACTTTCTCTTCACCACGCTGCTTTCTTTCTTTTGTGTATTTGAATGAGTTCTTCTCCCTCTCTTCTTGTCTCTCATGGTGAATTTGAACTCCTCTCTCCTTCTCTGTCTCTCCCCTGGTCCTCCTACCTGCAGAAGTTCAGGCCATGCTGCTGTCCGACGTCTTTGTGTTCCTACAGGAGAAGGACCAGAAGTACGCCTTCGCCTCGCTGGTATGTTGAACTCTGTCCAGTAACATCTCTCACAGTAAGGTGTCTTAGTGTAACACTTATTATCAGAGTTTGTTTGCTCTACACACTGGGTGAACGTGCGTACACAGTGAGTGTTGTTCCTGCTCTTCCTCCTCTAGGACCAGCGCTCCACCGTGCTCTCCCTCCAGAAGCTGATCGTACGTGAGGTGGCCAACGAGGAGCGGGGCCTCTTCCTCATCACCGCGGGAACCGATCGGCCCGAGATGGTGGAGGTGCTGGCCAGCAGCAAGGAGGAGCGCAACGCCTGGATGAGCATTATCCAGGACGCCATGCACTCCATGTGAGGGGCAGACACACACACCACACACAACAGAGACACATAACAGAGACACACACAACCCAGACACACAACACAGACACACAACACAGACACACAACACAGACACACCACAGAGACACACAGACACACAACACAGACACACAACACAGACACACAACAGAGACACACACACACAACACACACACACACACAACACAGACACACAACAGAGACACACAACAGAGACGCACAACAGAGACGCACCCACACAACACAGACACACAACAGAGACACACAACAGAGACGCGCGCACACAACACAGACACACAACAGAGACACACAACAGAGACACACAACAGACACACAACACACCCACACAACAGAGACACACACACACACACACACAACACAGACACACAACAGAGACGCACACACACACTTACATACCAGACAGACACGCAGTTACACAAACAAACACGCAACAGAGACACACACACACAGACACACACACACTCACATACCGGACAGACACGCAGTTACACAAGCACACAGAATAAGCTGGGTATGTGGCACTCTCTATACATGTGGCCTGTTGACTGACTGACTGGGTGTGTTCAGGGAGAAAGAGGAGGACGAGGGTGTCCCCAGTGAGACGGAGGAGGACCGGAGACAGCAGGAGAACAGGGCCAGGGAGATCAGAGGTAAGACTCTTCCTTTAATCATCCCTGCTCACCCAACAGGTTGATCACCAAGCTATTGAAAACAGGACCTACGTCATTAAACAACGTAGTTGGGTCTTCTGCTGTGATACACCCTAGAGTCTTTTGGAGTGTCAGTTACTGATTGTGTGTGTGTGTCTGTGTGTGTGTCCCAGAACTCCTGAGGAAAAAAGACGATGAGATCGTGTCTCTGTTGGAGGAGAAGATACACATATTCAGGGAACTGTGCACCTCCTCCTCCTCTCCCTCCTCCGACCCCAGCAGCCCACCAATCAGAGAGCGCATGCTCTTCAGGGCCACACCCGATGATGTCACCAAGGGAGAGCCAATCATGAAGGATGCGTTGAAGGAAGGTGAGTTGGGTAGCAGGTGGTATCTTCATAGAAAGAAAAGAGGACAGTCATGTTCAGAGTGGAGGGAAGGAGAGAAGAGACCAAAAGTCAAAGAAAGAAAGAAAAAGGAAGGAAATGTGGGTGAGCAATGAACAATGGCAAAATGAATTGGTATTTTCTGGGCCACCCTTAAGTTTATTATCTTTATGAACATGATAGTTAATGTGACCCATGTTTTACAGTCTGAGAGCTCAGCCACCATAACACAAAGAATGAGACTGTAAATCCTTAACAGTGCTGTTTCTCTGCAGCAGTCTGAGTAAAGGTAGAATCAATAGCTGAAGTCACTCTGCAGTGCAGAAAGGACACACATTGATTTCACACATTGATTCTTCTCTTTGTCTTCTGTGGCCTGGGCCGTGCATCAGCTGACAAAAGAGACTTATGGGTGTTTGCGTGTGTGTGTGTGTGTGTGTGTGTGTGAGAAATTTCTGAAGTCTATTGCAAGCTGTGTTTGGTTTGTAGTCAGATGTAATAACAGTGTGTGTGTGTGCGTAATGTGTTTTCAGTGGAGAGTCTGCACGTGCTGGTGAACGATGGTCTGGGTGCAGGGGGCTGCAGTAACCAGGAGCAGCCACTGGGGGGCAGTGTGGGGCCGGTTTGTCTGCCACGCCGAGCCGAAACATTCGGAGGCTTTGATTCGCATCAGATGAACAACTGCAAGAGTGAGGCTGAGACACAAACTCACACAGTAGAAATAAATGCTACCTGGACTTTAGGTCATGTTCTGAAAACTATGGAATACAGATACACAGCCTCTCCAAACTCTACTTTCACTGTCAATGAAAGAGACGCAGTTGTAGTTTCTTTTCTTTTTATCTTCATGTGCTAGTTGTGTTATTGAACAGAGCTCTGCAAATGATGTACATGCCTTGTACTATTACGTGTCTTTTGATATGCTATGCCAGCCTTCAGTATCTCCCTCTGTGCCCGAGGAATAATGATCGGTCTGCTCTTTTCAGACGGAGAGAAAGACGAGGGCGATGAGTCAGTTGACCTTCGCAGGACTGAGTCAGATGGCGTGTTAAAGAAGGTGTGTGTGTGTGTGTGTGTGTGTGTGTGTGTGTGTGTGTGTGTGTGTGTGTGAGTGTGTGTGAGTGAGTGTGTGTGTGTGTGTGTGTGTGTGGGAGTGGGACAGATAGAATCTCACGTCTGCGTGTTAATTGTTGATACCCATGTGTATTATGAAAGGTTTTGTGGCCTTGCTTTATAACCTCCACAGGGATAGAGCCCGTTTGGAGTCCTGAATTTCACTAGCTTTGTCCTAACCTGTTCCTCTGCCCTCCTACCCCAGGGGGCGCCAGCCAGCCTACAGCTGCTCCTCAAACGGAACAACGAGGTCGGTTCCTACATCCACACCCATTGCAGCGTTTGGTTTGATGAGGTGACCTGGTTGTAGTGTTGTTTGGACTTGCTCTGATTGGGTCCTATGTCTCTCAGCAGGTTGTTCATAGTGTGGTGCATCTCCATGAGCTGCTCACTGCGCTGCAGGTACACCTTCTCTCTCTCCTTTCTATTTCTCTCCTTTCTATTGCTCTCTCTCCTTTCTATTACTCTCTCTATCTTCTCTCCTCACGTCCCCCTTTGTTCTGATGTCCCTCTGTTCCTCTCTCTCTGTCCTCAGTCCATGTCCTGCTCTACATATACACCTATCTCTCCTCCACACGGTGCCTGAGTCCCTTCTCCTCCACTCACACCTCTGTTTAAATGAGGACCTACCTTCCCCTCTGACCTTTCACCTTTCACCTCCCTCCCACAGGCCGTGGTGCTCCAGCAGGACTCCTTCATCGAGGACCAGCGGCAGGCGCTGAGCGAGCGCCCGGCCTCGCGCCACTCCTCCTCCTCCTCCCTCTCCTCGGCCACCTCCTCCTCGCGGCCCAACTCGCTGATCGAGCAGGAGAAGCAGCGCAGCGCCGAGCGCCAGCGCCAGGAGGCCGCAAGCCTCCACAAGCAGCAGGCGGCCCATGCCGAGGAGCGCCGCCGCAGGGAGCGGGAGTGGGAGGCCAAGGAGGAGAGCCTGGCCCAGAGGGAGGAGAGGGTGAAGGCGGACGAGGAGGAGGAGAGGAGGAGGAGGAAGGAGATAGAGGAGGAGAGGGAGGAGCTGCTGGGGAAGAAGGAGGAGTACCAGCGGGACTTGGAGAGGCTGAGAGAGACTCAGAGGAGGCTGGAGAGAGACCGGGAGGTGCTGAGGAGAGAGACTGAGAGGATGGAGGCCATGAAGAGGGCCGAGGTGAGAAGGAGCATGGTGGAGTCTTCTTGGGTTCTTTATTTCCTAAGTTGAACTTCTTTGAAAGTTGTGTTTAAGTTTAATATTTAATTTATTACATTATTTAACATGCTTTGCACCTCTCTTTTTCCAAAGTAAATTCTTGAGTTTTTATCATTGACTTTTAAAAGCAGACTTTGAGCTTTGATCATAACATTAGCCTTCAATATTGATAGAGTAAGTCAAACTTAAAGTAGAAAAGCAGTGTGCATTACTTATTCTAATTAATTTCAGTGTCAGTCATTTTTTCAAAAGGTTTAAGATGACCTTTCACAATGTGTGTGTGTGTGTGTGCTCCAGCCCGAGCAGCACCAGCGGTACCAGCGGACCCCATCCACCACGTCAGAGGACTCACTTCGGTTCCACGATTCATGTTCTCTGGACGAAGAACCCAAAGAACCCCCCGAGGTGATCCTCTCCTCCTCAGCGCCCACCAAAGAACCCTTCCTCCGCATCGGATCTAAGAGGATGGGCAAGAACTTCAACCCCTTCTCTTCCTCCTCCAAGCCCGCGGGGGGCGAGGGCCCCGCTCAAATGCCCTGCCGGCTCATGCAGCTAGCCAAGCCCAAAGAGAAGAAGGACAAGAAGAAGAAGAAGGGCAAAGGAGAGCAGCTGTCCCAACCAGGTACAGTCACCACAATGCTCATCACACTCATCAGTCCCATGTAGTTACAGTCACCACAATGCTCATCACACTCATCAGTCCTATGTAGTTACAGTCACCACAAAGCACTTTCCAGTAGGAGTGGCGAACATAAAAACGTCTTGTTTTATTGTTTTTCACATCAATAATGACCTGGATGTTTTGCCAATGTCCCTCTGCAGACTTAGATAAAGATTCTGCTTGACATCCCTCCAATGCTGCTTTGTATCCGACCCGGCTGGTACAATCTGATTAGTAACAGTTTCATTAAACATCTCTGGTCATAACCGCATTTTGTGTTGATTTATGTTTGCTTGTTTCTCTCTCCTTCAGAACCCCAGGGATCAGCGCCTCACACTGATGGAGACATCTTCTTCTGCTAAGACCCTTTGTTAAACGTACACACACACACACACACACACACACACACACACTCTCACACACACACACACACTCTCTACACGGACCTCGGTTATTCCACCGTGGACTCCTCTCAGCTGACGACACTGCCATGATGGGGTGGAGCTACCAAAGACACACCTGCAGGAACCAAAGAAGAAGAGCATGGGCAGGAAGTCTGGCATTGAGCCCTTCCTCCCGGCCAGATGCACTTTGGGTGTGGCTGCCCAAGTGACCGTCTGCTCTGGGTGACAAACGTACTCGTTTGCTACGGTGGGATCTCGCATAGAAAGGCCTCTGGACCCCGCAGTGGAGGTTTGGGTTCCTCTGCCGTCCCTGCCTGTGACGTTGAGAGGATCATGGTGAGGAGAGTGAAGAGATGTTTAGTGGCTTGCGTTTTAAAGGATGTGATGAACACAGTGGGGTGCTGAGTTAAGCCGTGTCAACTTTGATACCGCTGTGGAAATATCTGCCTTTCTTACCATCTTTGGTTTCCCAAGAGTTTCCCTCACACTGCACTTCTGGTCCTTTAGTTCTTTAGTTCATTTCTGTCGACTAAGGGTGAGTCAAATACTTACCCACTAGGCTAAAAGTTCCCACCTCAATGATAGAAGCTTTGACTGTCTAGGGAGCAACACCGTTTCTACACAGCACAGTGATGAGGCAGTCACAGAAGACGAACACGGATGAATTGGAGAGAGAGAGCTAGAGAGAGGGGGGTGGGGGTGGGTGGGTGGGGGGGGGCGGGAGAGAGAGGGAGCGGGAGAGGGAAAGAGAGAGAGAGGCAGGCAGGCAGGCAGGCAAAGGTAAATGCCGCGGAGGACAGAAGCCAGCTTTGTTCTAGAAAATACTGTATTTGAGTTCAGAAAGACATACAGAGAAAAGGGATATTTTCTGTGGGAAGGAGAAGGATGTAAAAAGCACAGAAGGTTTTCAGTGTTGTCTCTTTGTCATCCCAAGTGTTAGAGCTTCTCCCAAAGGTTTGGAAGGATGGGTCACCTTTATCAGTCAATCACTGCAGTTAATGCAATTCCAGCATGTTTAGAAGTTTGAAAATAAAGTGCACTTTAGAAACCTACAGTAGAATGTAAAATACTTCCTTCTTCAAGATGATTGACAATCAATTGAACTATTTTGACTGAGATAGAGAAATGATTTCTATTTAGAAATTAGAATGTAACAATTGTGTATAGCATATCCCATAGTTCTATTTTGATATAACTTTTCATATTAAGTACTACAACCCTTTTCTATCCAATCAGTTTAAGACCTGCAGGTCAGGTGATCCCTTTTCTGGGCAAAAAGAAAATGAACACAACTCTAATCTAAAATGCCATGTTAATGTCAAACTGTTAAACAGAAACCCCTAGGAAAAACGCTTTCATTTAAAAGCATCAAAAATGTTTACTCTTAAACCCTCCTTCATTTCCCTGATTTCTGCTGCCAGTGCTAGAATGAATGGTTCCATTTCTAGAGGGGTTTCAGTGGCTCTGAGAGCCCAGAATAACGCATATATCTGGGCCTGAAACATTGATCTCCCTCCCTCCATGCTCTGGGTCTCCAGGGGGCCTGATTGATGGAAAGAGGCTGCAGAAATACTAATATTTCAGTGACGCCACTTACGTTGTGTTTTTCTGCTGAGGAGCACGTTTTGGAAAACTGAAAGCGCAGCAGCCCCACCCTTTACCATGGCTGTCTGTTACCATAAATTACGGTGCTAATCGTCAATGCTGCGCACTGTGGCCCAGCGGCCGTGTCCGTGTGCTGCCTCAGGTTCCAGAGCGCTCCTCTGGGATGGACCTGCAGGTGGCACTGCTGAGGTGTAAATGTTTCGTTCTCCTGTCCGCGTTCCGTGGTAGGCTTAATATAACATTCATTTTTAAAACACATTATTACCAAGGGTTTGATGTCATGCAGTTGGGATGCATCCTTGACACATTGATGAGTCATTGGCATTACTAAGCCAGAATCCTTCTTTCAAAAGATTTCCTGATTGGAAATTGTTCATGGAACTTTTCCAAAAATGATTTGTCATCGTTTCTCTTTTGTATCTCAATTTAACCTTTTCTTTGTGTCATGCTCCTGATATCCTGTCAGACACAACTATTATCAGGAATATACAATAATCTATCCTGGGCCAACTAAACTAGACTAGTATTATGATGAGCAGAATTGTGTTTCTGTCGAGTCACTTCATGGCTGGCAGTGGGCCCTGCAGTGCTTTCCCTTACTCCACAGCTTTCCATATTAAAGTTGTCTGTACTTAAAATAGGTACACCTTTATTTTCTTTCTTTTATTTCATGTACAAAAAGGGCAAAGCAACAAATTATGTAAATATAGTTTGTGTACAAATTTCAAGTGTTGATTGTGGATTTTGTTGATCGGTTTAAGCTTTTTTAATGAATATATATGATGCTTTATTTATCAGTGCGCCCCGCGATTTGGGAGCATTATAAAAAAAGAGAAATGTAAATTTGTGTTTGCCTTTAATAAATAACTATTATTGTGCGTCAACTGAGCAATGTGTGTGGGTCTATTTTTTGCTCTGCGTGGTTATGAAGAAAGCTTGACCCTGGGTGGAAAGAATGACTTTGCTGCTGCTGGGTGGTGCATTGGTGTTACTAATGATAGAGAGGCTTAATGAAGACATGGACACACTGCCCAGACACAGCTAGACCACGAGACACAAAGAATAAGGACTTCGTGAATTATAAAACTTACCTGTTTCACCCTCATACTGTGAAAAATCGAATTAAAAACTATTTGTAACTTTTTTGCTTCTGGCACTCCTGCTTACAAGATCGTAGAAATGCTTAGCGTTTGATCTTGGATTGAATCTGAACCCCAGACAGAGAATGACTGGAAAGGTGCACAGGCCAGTCTCCTGCAGCGGCCATATCCAGTTTCACCAGCCATCGAGACAATGTCAGCTCTTAATTGACTGACTGATAGCAGCTGGACAGGACAACGTGTAGCTCTGCTGACACACCTGTTGCTCGTTCTTTCTGTGTTCCTCTCTGGTATGCTACACACACACACACACACACACACACACACACACACACACAAAGAAAGATAGCCAGGGGTTGGGTAGTTAGTGTTGTTCACACTATGGCTAAGGTATAAAGGTATGTGTTTTAGCAACATTTCCATTTTGTTTGCACACCAGGTTTTTGCTGGATCTTAACGCAAATGGACATTTGATGGCTAATCCTTTACAGGGGTTCAGCTCCATAGTTTCTACGATTGCCCATGGCCGGCTATCTGACCTGGACCCTGCTGCACCACGGAGCCATCCATTGAGCTGCCTGGGGACACTGACACCTCTGAAGGTAACGCTGGACAGACGCAGACACACAATCTAGCTCCCTCAATGTGGTCAAATCATTTTGACCAGGGATATCCTTTCATGTCAACCTTTTGTACAGAAAAGGTTGCATGTGACGAACATTTATGTTTGATTCACAATCTTTTGAAATATTATAGGCTAATATTTTGGTGCTACCTCTCACAGTATTGTGGGATCGTGGATGAAGCATTCTAGGTTGCAACTAAAGTACATTGGTCCTCCTCCATGCCAATCGGTATTCATCACATTTTGATAGTTTGTGTTAGTAGGTAAAAGCATGACCTCTCCGATAAACATGAGAGTTCTAGAGTTCATGGTAGTTGTCAGGCCATTGTTTGGTGTACGTTACAAAGATATTTGGACAAAAGATAGGGTCATTTATGCTGGTGACACAATCTCTGTAGTACTGAAGAACCATTGGGTGAACTCGAGAACAAATCTGAGATCCCCCTGGTGCCTCTGATGTTGTATCTAATACTATTTGGAGCTCTTGCTAAGGTTATTCCATTTAAACGCCAGAAATCAAAGGTTCATCTTTTATTCAGATCTGAATTTAGCATTCAAGGGAAAAATGTCTGTTCCGTTTTGTACCATGTAAGAAAGGAGGATCATTTTTGTCCTTGACTAATGTATAAATGATCCTTCATGCTTTTCTTTGCTCTAGATTAGACTACTGCTACGCATGCTAGTATGGTGTTTGCAGGCAGACTCTTTCCCGTTTGGGTTGGGAGGAAAACACTGCAGCAAGGCACTGAACAAAACAGGGGGGAAATCAAACCCATACAGCCATCTTGGCATCTTTGCATGAGCCTCTGTATCCTACCCTATAAACAGAAGCACAAGCTGAGCTCCTCACACAGACTTCTGTTAAATGTTCCATGATCCAGATTCAAAATGAAGGACAATAAAGGATTTGAAACAACCACAGGGTTGTTTGTTATCCTTATTCTACTGTTAAAGAATAAGTGATGGCAAGGCTCGCTTTGATAGCGTGGATGAAGACGTGAGCTATATAAATACATTTATGCAAAAATACACCATACATCTAAAATGTATACGTATAACAGCATTACCTAGGCTGCACAGTCACCCAAGTTATATCAAATCACATGAAATAACATGTGAAAACAACTAATGAGTAATAAGCACTCATAGTTGCTAGCTAATAACGAAGTAGCTAAAATTACAGTTTGCCGTTTTACATTGGTAACAAGCCAATACATTTGCAAATAGTTTTTTGTAGTTTCTGCAAGATGAGAGTTCAGGAGATGCCCAGGGGACAAAGGTCCATTTCTTGGTCAACTAACAACATGTCCACCTATTTGTTGGTGTGAGTGGAGAGTACTCTAACAACATGTCCACCTATTTGTTGGCGTGAGTGAAGAGCCACACTTTTTCTCCTATCGTGTAAGGAACCCAGGGACAAACCGTCTACAAGCACAAAGGTAGTGTACTGGGTGGGCACACCATTATCAAACAGCCATGACTGGATGATGAGGCTATTTGGAAGGAAAGGGAGCAGAGGGAGGGTCGGGCAAGGGTCCAACACAAGTCAGCATAGCAGCTTTCCATATCAGGTGCCCACTAATACTAGAGGGGGCTGACACTACAACGCTCCACACAGCCCTCTGGCATAAATATGTGTCTACTACAGTATTACAGTTCTATCAAACTTACTTCATACTAGCCTACCTTGTGTTTGCCTTGCATCCAAACGTTTCTAGTGTGCGTGCGTGTGCGTGCGTGCGCATGCGTGCGTACGTGCGCGTGCGTGTGTGTGTGTGTGTGTGTGTGCGTGTGTTCATCTGGTTGGGTGGGTGATGCTACAGTCTGTGATCAAAGGTCTCATTAGTTACACTGCAGCCTCATGGCCAGGCAATTTGGTAATTACAAATCAGCTCTCTGAATGTCTGTCTCTCTCTCTCTCTCTCTCTCTCCCCCTTTGACCTTGGAAGAGAACCGTCATCTGTTCTTCTCTCTACCGTTCACCTCCATATCTTATCCTTGATACTTCAGTGTCATTACTGAACTCCATCCCAGTGGGATGGGAATGGAAGCGGTTGCACACACACACACACACACACACACACACACACCAACCAATCCCAGGAGCTGGTGTCTCCCTGGGACGATAATGATAAAGCTTTGCTCTGGGTTTGTAATTTATTATCTGGAAGACACACACACACACACACACACACACACACACACTCTCTCCTTAATGTTAGTATGAACAAATCATGTTTTGTGTTGGCTCTGTTAAGCCCGCTCCCTTTCTCTCCTCTCCATCTATGTCCTGTCTAATTGATTCTCTATGCGCTGATATGCTGAACGAGCTAATTCCTGAACACACTCTCCATTAGGGGTGAATTACGGTGTGGAAGCGATACCCCTCAGAGCTGAGAGAGAGCAACACAACGCCAACCGCCTTACAGTCGTTTCACCCAGCTCCTTCTCTCTCTTTCTCTGGCATCGTTTCTCAATCCAATTCAATTACAGTATTGTCATGAGCACAAATTCTATTGTAAATGTTGCCTACGCATAGAACCATGGCAAGGTATAGCACAGAACCGCATTATTGATAAATAATATAAACAAAAGAAAAACTAAA
Organism: Galaxias brevipinnis; assembly: GCA_036023535.2. Lineage (NCBI taxonomy): Eukaryota > Metazoa > Chordata > Actinopteri > Galaxiiformes > Galaxiidae > Galaxias > Galaxias brevipinnis. The sequence continues at coordinate 5,448 of JAVQIZ010178366.1, read as the reverse complement.
TCTTCCTTCCCTCCTTTAATTTCTCTCTATCTGTGTCACTCCCCCTCTTTTTAAGCCTGCTTTCCTTTCCCCTGCTAAGATGTCTGTGACTCTCTCTATGTCTCTGTGCTCCTGTCACCTGCTGAGTCCAAGAGCCTGAGGAGCAGTCACACAGCCTGCCGTGTGTGTGTGTGTGTGTGTGTGTGTGTGTGTGTGTGTGTGTTTTCAAAAAACAGATGCAGACCCTGTTACACTACGCTGGGCTTTCCCGAGGTTGCGTTTAGTTTTATTTGAACAAAAACACACGCTCACAGTGGCACATGCTCATACTACTATTCCCTCTATATTTGCCCCTCAGATGGCCTCATGCCCCCCCCCCACGCCCCACATCTAAAGCCGCAAAATCAAAAGCCTTGCAGCAAAGTGTGTGTGCGTGTCTAAGTGAGAGATTGGGTTTTGGGAATACATAACAAGTGCATCTCTGCTCCCCTCTCCCCACTAGATTAATTAACCAGGCCACACAAAAGCACACACACACACACACACACACACACACACACACAGAGGACCAGCGCCGGTAGTCAGTTGACAGTGTTTTATTGTCTATAGACAGTGGCGCCGAGCATCAAAGCCTTCCCAATGTGGCTGCTCATCAAGGGCTTAGCACATTGGCTCTGGCTCAGAGTAGACAACACAGTGGCTCTGGCTTTGGACAACTCAGCACTGTGTGTGTGTGTGGGGGGGGGGGGAGGAGGAGGGGGCTGCGCAAAAGGGTTCATACTGCTATGGTGCTGTTGGCGTAGACCAAAAAGAGTTTTATAAGAACAAAGTATGGCAGACAGACTTTAATAGTGTATACTGCTGCAGGAGAGCAAAACTATTTGACTGCTGGGCACAACGTGTGTGTGTGTGTGTGTGTGTGTGTGTGTGTGTGCTGGACTAAAGGCTTACATCCTCTGAGAGCGATGGCTTCATTGGTATGCTGGCCGGTGTGGAGACTCACTCTGCCTGAGCGGATGGAACCCTGGCTTTGTGTGGGCGAGAGAGCGAGAGAGAGAACGAAATCCAAAGAGAAACAGAGAGAGGCTGATTCATCTTTGAAATTGCTTTTGCGATATTGTTCTGATGGCATGACGCTCATGCACATACAGCACTTGAAGTTGAGTTCTTCCAGAGATCTCCCGCTAACGCCGTCCGGCCTCCCCTCCTGTCCTCCTCCTCTCCTTACGGCTAAAGACACCTCTGTCACTCCGAGCAGCTGTTACCAGAAACAACACCTTTTTCTGCCTGTCCAACAATGTTTGTACATTCTGAACACCTGTTTTTTTTTGCAGAACACAACTGTCTACAGACATACAGAAGTACAGCACACACTGGTTGCAGACAGAGGAGGCAGCATGTGTGTGTGTGTGTGTGTGTGTGTGTGTGTGTGCGTGTGTGTGTGTTTGTGTTTGTGGTTGAGAGTACAGAACCCCCTGTGGATGAGTAGTTAGAAAATATGCCAGGGCTGTTGCACTGCACACAGGTGTGTGTGTGTGTGTGTGTGTTGTGTTTCCCCTGCCCCTCACAGTGCAGAGTGGAGTTTGATGATTAAGGAATGGCCCCTTTACTCTGATCAGCCACCTCATCCGTCTCCACAGAGACCCCCTGCCTCGCCCTGCCTGACTCTGGGGCTTGGCTTCCAGGTGCATGGCTCCAGCAGGAATCATAGTCTATCCATGGAGCCCAGCTCTCCAACAAAGCAGGACTTCCCAAAATGACAGCATCAGCAGAGTAGATAAGGAGGAGGCATGGTTTTGAGGGTTTCCCCTCTGATGTTGTTTTGCCGTTCAGCCAGTGTCCATGTCCAGCCCTAAGGGACAGGGCAGCACTGATACACAGTGTCCAGCCTGAGGAGCACACCTCTAATGTGGCTGGCTTAGTTACAGCCTAACACACAGCCACGACATCCACTCTGAGGCTCTGCTTTGGGACACTTCCTGTTAATTAGCCTCCAGGTTACTATGGCTACTAGGCTGTTGACACAATGGCTGATGTTGCCGCGGTGACGGCAGCTTGGCAAGCACTAGCCTCACATGGGAGAGTACGATGGAGAAAGAGGGGAGTGAGGTAAATGAAAGGACAGGATGTCTAAAGGAAGAGTGAATCAAAGCAAGGACTGAATGATTTGTAAAGAAAACGGTTGAGGGGCGCATGGACACCTTGGAGGTCATAAACACACTTTAGTGCACAAACGTGTTTGATCTTCAGCCCTGTTTGCCTTTGCCCCCCCCCCCCCCCCTCCGTACTTACTCCTGTGGCCCCCCACACATGCAAATCAGGAAAACACAGACTTCCAGAAAGCTAGAGGTGTGTGTATGTGTGTGTGTGTGTGTGTGTGTGTGTGTGTGTGTGTGTGTTGGACTGACAGGCGATCCCTCGGAGGCCCCTCTATAGGGTGTTGTGTGAAGAGAAGGAAAACAGTGTTCTGGGGCTCTGAGCCAATCCCAGCGGACTTTGCTGCAGTCTGCAACGGCCCCCTGCTGCTACACACTGTAGCTGTGAGAGGAGTCACCTTCAACTGGAGCAAACTCTGTGGAGGAGGGAGGACAGGAATAAACTAAAAGAGAGGGGGGCTAAAGAGAGGAGGAGTGAGGTAGGAGAAAGGAAAACGATTGATCTGGTGAAGGGCTGAACTAGAGAGGCAGGAAGAGAGGGGGCGCACACACAAAGGGAATAGAGGGAGTATGAAAAGGCAGGGGACGAGGGCTGACTGGCCCATGTCAGGTGTGTACGTTTTTACAAACATTGTGCTCACGTTGGGAATACGGGACGTTTCCACTCCAGAGTACCTCACTGAACTGAACTGAGCTCTCTCATAGGCATGAATAAAAGCATACTTCTAATGCTTAAATAAGCATACGTGTATGTATTGTGAAGCTTAAGAAATTACAATGATGTAATGGATAGTTTTATTTGCACATCAGGTTAAAACTGAAATAATCATAGTTTTTTTGTGCAAAACATTTAAAAGAGGACAATTTCTGGAGTCAGTGTTAAGTATCAAGCGAACGTAAATCTATATATATATTCGGTGTTTGGTTGAAGGTTGAATGCGTTTGGTTGAAAGTTGAATGTGTTTGGTTGAAGGTTGAATGCGTTTGGTTGAAAGTTGAATGCGTTTGGTTGAAAGTTGAATGCGTTTGGTTGAAAGTTGAATGTGTTTGGTTGAAGGTTGAATGCGTTTGGTTGAAAGTTGAATGTGTTTGGTTGAAAGTTGAATGTGTTTGGTTGAAAGTTGAATGTGTTTGGTTGAAAGTTGAATGTGTTTGGTTGAAGGTTGAATGTGTTTGGTTGAAAGTTGAATGTGTTTGGTTGCTTGGACCTTTTTCTGGATGGTATTTCTGGGCTTTATTCCAGCACGTTCTATGAAGATAGATGAGCCCAGTATAGGGGGTCTTAGCAGGCTGGAAATAAATGAGTCTGTTCCTAATATCTCTGACAACCATCTCCCTTCTTCCCCTCTGTTACACACACACACACACACACACACACACACACACACACACACTCCCTCTCCAAGCCAAACCTCATTGTATTTAACAGTCTCTACATCTCCCTGTCTCTCTCTTACAGGAACGCGCTCGTGTACAGTTCCCTTTTCTCAGACACCCACTCACACCATCCTACATAATGCATGTTCTCTCCATCTCTGTGGGCCTCGCTGCCTCAAAATGTCTGATGGATCCAATAATACAGCTCCAGGAGAAATGGGAGGAAAAAAAGGATGTGTCTAGCTTTTCTAAAAAGCTCTCCATGGATGTGTGCGTCTGTCAGTGTGTGTCTGTGTGTGAATTGACCCCTACAACATTGGGTCAGCTGGTGTTGTGTCTGCATATCGCCAAGCCTTCCCTGTCAGGAAACCCTTTGGCATAGGATCATGGAATCTTTTCTGTTGCTGTTAAAATCGACTGTAGTTTGGTAGGATGACACCTCTAGAATTGCCTGCATACATTGGAACCTCTCATGTATATTGTCCGTGGCTACTTTAAACTGTGCTTTTTTGACAGTGATGAGCCTCTGCTGACCTTGGTGATTGTGTGGATAAAAAAAGCCCAGTTGTAAATGCCATCTATAGTGTGGCGCTTAACGTATAAATAATGGTATCATGGTGTGTAGCTAACCTTTACCATCGATATATGTTGTGGTCCATTAAGCCTAAGCTGCAGTAAGGTGGTTCACAGAGTAACGGTCCGTGGTCTAAACAGTGGCACACATACACACACAGTTTGAGTCTGGCCAGTGTCCACCACTGAAAGCAGCAGTGGTGTGCAGGACCCAGACATAGCTGTGTTTATAAAACCTTAGGGTGAGAATGGCTTTGATGGTCAAAGGACCAACGCCACTGTGCCCAGCACTGCAGCTGTCTCTCTAAATCTGACACCTGTTTGACTCTGTTGAAAGTTATTAGTCTTATACTGTATATTAACACCCCAGCCCTTTATGACAGCACCCAAATGAACAGAAAAAAGGTTTTTGTTTTTATTCACATTTGAACTAGGATAAAGCAAGGAGTCTAGCAGTAGGCCCTGCTTTACGGTCCTGCTCCTTCTAATTGTCAAATGAAATAGTGTGTGTGTGTGTGTACAAGTGACAGAGGAGCTCCAGTGAGCGGCTCCTTTATCGAGAGCAGAGACACGGAAAGGCCCAGTCTCTCCTTAAGGCCAGGGGGATCCCCATTTGGCGTGGGTCTGGGTTTTCACCTGGGAAAACGGGATTCAGAGCCCAGGAGTTGCACTGCCACAGATTGGTGAGCTGGAACATTCCAGACACCCATATCTGTTTTTACCTCTGCTGCTAAAAGGTATCGATGGCCTGTAATGCGATGTGCACGGGAGGCAGGTCCAGGGGGCTGGCTTAAGTACAGCATGGACATGTACACCATTGGAGAGGGATGCCAGGTAAGAGCCATTAGTGAGGTTTCTCCCTTTCTCCCCGAACCATGGGTGGGTCTCATTGATTTACTTAGGGAGACAGGGGGAGAGAGAGAGACAAGGGGAGACAGGGAGAGAGAGAGAGAGAGAGAGAGAGAGAGAGAGAGACAAGGGGTGAATGCAGTTGAGAGTCGGGAAATGGGGGAGAGGTAAGAAAGGCGCTGGTGCATTAGAGACGGAGGAAGGCAGAGGAAGTGAAATAAAGACAATGTATGAAAGAGAGATGAAAGAAAAGTGGGTAATTAGGAGAGCGAGAGTAAAAGTGCCCGCGCGTCAGAGAAAGCTAGAGAAAAGGAGATGAGAGAGGCAGCTGTTCTGTCTTTCTTTCTCTGCCCCCTGGGACTCTACTCAACAGGCTTCCAGCTGCACTCTCACAGGCTGCTGCTATCAAATATGGATGAAGTGTGTGTGTGTGTGTGTGTGTGTGTGTGTGTGTGTGTGTGTGTGTGTGTGTGTGTGTGTGTGTGTGTGTGTGTGTGTGTGTGTGTGTGTGTGT
>JAVQIZ010178361.1:0-13739 GCA_036023535.2 Galaxias brevipinnis | reverse complement strand
CCATGCTAACAGCATACTGTGATTCAAGTGATTAAGGCTTTTTAATCTAAAGATCATAGTCTGCTCCACTTCTACCTCCGGGCCAGACAGTCGTAACCATAGAGACAGAACGCCAGAGTCTAGGATAGCGCGACTGCATCACACGTCCCCTCTAGCGTTCTATCTCCATGGTTACAACACCACACGGCTTTTCTGCCTCATGATGAGGGCCAGTCCACCGCCACAGTATGAAATGTAGAGTTAAGTATGTCGTAATAGAAACATAACAATAGTGTTTTTGGAATATTTAAAATACTCTACTGACTGTACACAGTTTCACAGCTTTTGGAAACGACTGTAAAATGAGTTTGACTGGAAGTGACCATTGAAAAGTCAGCTGCCTCAGTTAGATTTTCTAAAAACCGGAATACCTGTCAGAGACGTGACCATGCAGTACTTATTCCTGACAGCAGGGGGCAGCAGACTCTAAAGGAGGAGCGCGGAGCATCCACAGTGCTGAGAACAAAGTTACACCACGATCATAATGATTTATATTGAGGGCAGATCGACAAGTAAAGGAATGAGTGAAGACGTTTTTGTGTGTGAGTTTTAAAATAAACTTGCACAAAAGCTAGCTTTACAGAATGCAGTTTAGTTACATATTGGATTGCTTTGCACGTAACACTTGTCTGCAACTTATATAAACATGTAACTGATACGTCTTCACCTTTTTGTAAGAACAGCACAGGGGGAGAGAGAGAGAGCGAGAGAAAGAGAGAGCGAGAGAGAGAGAGAGGGAGGAAGAAAAGAATGGAGCAAAAGAAAGAGAGAAAGACAACCAGTGGGGCCTTTCTTAACAGAGCGTGAGACGTTTCCTCCTTCCCCTGCTGAAAGGAGAGATTAATATGTGTTAACTAACCTAATACCTTCAGCCTATAGGTCAGCCTACTACCTTCCATTCTGACATGCCAAAGGGGCACAACCAAACTATTAAACTCTGTCATTCTGTTCTTTCTCTACCTCTGCCTCGCTCTACCTCTCTCAAATACAGACAACACAACACATTGCGTGTATCATCTTGGATCAACTCCAGCAGTTTGTTCTCTGAAATCTCATCCTTTCCTTGAAAGGTCCCCGGGTCTTCAAGTGGGAGGGGCTGGACTTGAGGGTTGACGCCTGTGCTTCAAATGCCTTTAAGATTGGAGTTAATCAAGTAGGCTAGACCTTGTTTTGCTGCCACCTTTAAGACAAATCCTTAGTTTAAACATGCATAGGCAGTTAGAAGGAAATTAAAGTCTTATCAAGGCGACCTGATCGAAGGTTTAACGAGTGTCGGATTTGTGAAACTGATTTGTTTACTGCCTTAACATAAATTAGACTATGCTTTACCTCCATCTGTTAAATATCAACCACTTTACCAGTTGTCAGGGCCTGTCACATGCTCTAACCGTTATATTTTGTCTGCGCAGTTCATCTTTCAAATCAACCCAATAATGATGAAGGACCTATTATTTGTGTTTCTCCTGTTACCAGGTAAGAATAATGAAAAGCTTCATCATGACATTGGACGCGTGGGCGGGGGTGCGGACCACACCGGGTGACACCATCAGAGGGGGTGACACCAAAATGACCATGTATATATAAAATAAGTTTGTAGTGATTCAGCAGAATTTTTTAAATAAAAATGTCCCTGTAGTTATTACTACAACAAAATCGAATGCCTTGCTAACTCTGTTTTAATATACAAGTCTGAAACTATGTTAATGTTTTCCTTGATTCTGATTCTTTTTTTTTATATATACAAGATATCACTGGCGCGTAGTGCGTGCCGGCCGCAGCGCCCTGTTTGATTATGTAAATTGGCAACAAAACAAGTATAGCAAATATGATAACAAAAAAATTAAGATCCAAAAAATCTAAAATATTCTGTGGCAGGCGAGCTTCGAACTCACTTCGACTGTCATGCGAATCGGGCGCCCTGTAATTTCGCTACCAACCTGTCTGAACATATCTGACTCAGACAGGCTTTTGTGTATGTGGACAGGTTTGCATATGTTATTATAATAGTTACAGCTATATAAGATAACTAAGAGGATATATGGATAATATGAAATGTTAATATGTTCCTGGCAGTGTTGCTCCCTCAGCTCCCTGTAGCTTAGTATATTATCGTATAGTAGGCCCTATAGTATAAAAATATGGGGGGGTATGGTCACCAACCCTTGTGCCGCCTCTGAACCCATGCATGTTTGTCTAATTTTGTTAACGCTGAGTGTGGGTGGGCTCAAGGCTGATACTAGCAGGGCTTGCATACCTTAACGTAGATGGGGAAACAGTGAGAGATTAACTATAAGCTAGGGCCTAGCTGCTAGGCAGTCGAAAACTGCATTTCTCCGCCGGCATTGGATGTACTTTCGCTAGATGTTTAGACGGATTGCACGTGTTTCCGCCCAAAATACTTGTTGCTCTTGTTGTCTAGCTGTGTGTGTGTGCTGCTGCCCAGCCAACACGTCATAGTGGAGCCCACATGGGCACCACCTGGGTTAGGTGGGCTTCAACTGGGCATGGGCTCAGAGTGGGCTTTAAGTGGGTTGGTGTTGGGGCCCACATGGGCAACCCAAAATAATATACATGGGCTACAAATGCGCATACAATTTAGACAGCAAACATGGATACTGGATGGGTCCCAAGTGGGCTACATGCCAAAATGAAAGAGCAGAAAATGTAAAGAGATTGTTTCTAACAAAGTGATCTGCAAGTATATATATTCTATTATATTTTGTTTATATATATTTAGTGTAGTTTTGACACTTGGATAATGTGCAAATGTTATTTGTAACATTTAAGCCACTAATATCTAATATCAATCTAAAAATGGCAACACTCATTGTGCAATTTTGCCCAACCAATTTTCAGCACTTTAAAAGGTTCAATACATTAATTATTTTTATCCTTTTGATCATATAAATTACTAATTGAGCCGAGCCTTGTAAAAATTTAAATATGAAGTTGAGTTTCGCGCGATATCGAAAAAGCGCGCGCACATACACACACAGCGGACATTACCCTCATACCTCCCTTTCCACTCGTGCCGCATCCATTCGAAGGAGACTTTTAGAATTTCCAGGTCGCTTTCGGTGACTTTTCTTCAGCGTATCAAAGGTAAGAAGTACTATATCGAACCTGAAAAGTAAAATTTATTAGGTGTTTTCACAACATCATGTTAACCAAAACATTGGTTTGGCTTCTTGTCATGTTAGAGCTTTAAGTTTAAGTAGTTTGCTATGATCACTAGCTGGGTCTCACCTGGTTGGCGTGACAAAACATGAAAGACAATTCTTAAATAATGGACAAATAAATAGCATGAGTGAGATTTATCTTAATTGTTAGACACTTACTTTTATATATTTGATTTAACTGTAAAGAATGCACTGCAAAGGAGTGAACCTAATTGGAATTGAAATGTATTTCCTCTTTTCAAGGGATGCTAGGAGAGTGAGGAAGGAGGAGAGGAGGAGCTCCACTGCATTTTTTCTTTGTCTTTTATGTTCTTATGCTTGGTTTTAGAGTTTTCAAATATGGAAGAACAGTTCAACTTTTGGTTTGCATTTTATGATCTTTTGCGCAGCTTACATTTTTCTTAATAAAAGCTTAAAAAGCATTAAGCATACTTCTGTTTTTTTTTCATTGAAGCAATACATTTTACATTTTAGAGTACTTAGACCCTTTTAGTAGGTTAAATTTATTAAAGGCACGCTGTTATGCTTTTTGGATTTTCCCATTTCCTTTAGTATGTTATATAGCTTTTGTGCATGTACATATACCCCATATATATACACCTGCTGTGCATGTAAATATACCCCATATATATACCTGCTGTGGACCATTAGATTACTAGATAAGACCTAGATGGGTCCCATCATCAACCCATGTAGGCAGACCCATGTAGGCCCTAAGTGGATAAAACTGTGGTTATAGGGGCCATCAAGGGCCCTTCATCAACCCATCTGGGCTAACCCATGTGGGCCTCCATGGAAACTGCAGACAAAATTGGCTGGGTCCCAATTGGGTATCCCACATGGGCCCCACATATCAGCCCAGGTGCAACCCATTTGGGTCCTACATGGGTGTGTTGTCTGGGAAGGTGCTGCAGCTTGTGAGAGAAAGAGCTGCACCTGCCCTCGCACACAGGCTCTGAGAGAGAAATCTCTCTTCCGTATTGGGAATAGCGAGAATGCATCATAGACGAATGTCTTGATCTTATTGCAAAATAAAAAAAACTCGTACAATAAAAACTCGTACAAAAAACGTACAATATAAGTCAATCTATCCGGGTACGTTTTCAGGTGCATGCTAAAGTTTGATGCACGTGATCCAGAATCCTTATTTTGATACTACAGATAGCTCATCAGACATTTCCTCAATGTTGAAAGTGGCAAAACATAATAATAATAAAGATGGTTCATGAGTCCCAAATCTCGAGTCCGAGTAGAGTCTCGTCTTTTGAGGTCAAGTCCATGTGATAAGGTTCAGAAGGCTCTGTGAGCAACTGAAGTGGCCTGGAGTCCAAGATGCCAACTCAAGTCTCCATCTTTAGTAAATACGTTCGGATATGATCTACTATAATGCTGTTGTATCTTTTCAGCCATTGCTGGCCAGCTCACCACTCCAGATCCTCTGTCCAATGCTACGTCAGATGGGCTCACTACTTTTGGATCGAGTTCCACTGAACTGACCTCCATTTCCGACTCACTAAACATCACAACTCTTCCTGATCTCACCAGTATTCCTATACTCCCAACCACACCTCATCCAAACACTACCACTCTAGGTTATGGAATCACCACCTCTGACACAAACATTACTACTCCAAAATATGGAGTCACCACCCCTGACACATACATTACCACTCTAGATTATGGAGTCACCACCCCTGACAAAAACATTACCACTCCAGGTTATGGAATCACCACCCCTGACACATACATTACCACTCCAGAATATGGAATCATCACCCCTGACACAAACACTACCACTCCAGAATATGGAGTCACCACCCCTTACACAAACACTACCACTCCAGAATATGGAATTAGTTCGACCACCCCAAACTTCACCACCCCTGACCCAATCACCACTATGTCTCCTCCATCCTTTCAATCAAGCAATGTCCCTCACTATAACACTACGACACGCCCCACCACTGCCCCCAGCACCACGCCACCACCTCTGGTGTGTCTCAACGGAGGAGAGTTACTTCATGGAGTTTGCGTCTGTCCTGATCAGTGGACCGGAAAGACTTGTGAAAATGGTATATTCTTACTGTGCTACAATGTGTTTTTGTTGAATGTCGTACGATGGGGAGTATTGCTTATGTACAATCCTTCTGTTTTTTAGATGACTATTTTTTAAATTTCATCTTTCCTTTTTTGATAGAATATTTTTGCAAAGGAAAAACAATCCTTGGGTTTTCTTTCCCTCAAACTGTGATTGGATGGTTCGGTTACTCTTCTGAAGTTTGTGACCCAGGGACAAAAAATGGTACGTTCTTCCAAGCACATAATTTATTATGCAAAGGAGCAGCTATACAAAAAAATTTGCGATGATTTATTTAGCGTTCACCTCTCGTCCTGTTTCCCCACAGCCGGAACTTCAAAGGCTTCAGTAAGATGTTCGGTTTTAACAGGAGAAATACCCCAGTTTGAGAAACCACAAGAACTCCAGTGCGGCTTGTCACTCAGCGAGATCTTAGGAAATGTAGGTTCAAAGAATCCCAACTTCATAAAAAAAGCAAACATATTATCTTTTTAGGTCCTTATATACAATCTTGCCTATATATACATATATACTGTATAGACATATGTATATATGTATGTTTATATATATATATATATACTGTATATATGTATACTATATATATATATATATATATATATATATATATATATAAAACCCACTCTGGCTCAAATTTACAATCAGATCAACAACCAAACCGATTGGGTCCAGTTGGCTTCCGCAGCTCTACTGCTAACGTCTCACCCCGAGGGGTTAACCTCTGACGACGTCACCGCCGCCGCTGAGATCACCAACACCCTCCTTCAGACTTCCAACATCAACGAGGTACATGTTGGACCTGTTTTCGATAGACGTTAGTGAAGTGCTGCATACCCTTGTATCTCTTGCAGGGTGAAATTCAAGACATAGACGCAACTTCCATCCTCGAAATCGTTTCTATTGTAACATTAAAAAAAGTTACAGTATTCCTAAAATATAGTAGCATACACATCCCTAAATATATTTTTTTGTCAGGGTGGAAGTTGAAGAGGGGATAGAAAGATAAACACTTCTGAACTTCTTCACACTTTCTTTGTTGCAGGACAGTGCAGTGACATCCATAGCCACCATCAGCCAGCTGCTGAAGACCAGTGAGCATAGCAGTGCAGAGGAGATGGATGCTACTCGCAGGTACTACATGACTGATGGTACACAAAGTTACAAAAAGGTTCTCACAAACTTAGAAGCTTAGACTGTATAGCCTCATTATCTTTACCTCAGCCTGTACTGTGCAGGATTATGCATTGCACACAAAGTTGCACAAAGGTTCGACTAGATAAGAACTTTATTTTTCCCTCACAACACAGACCACTGATAAAAGCGATGTCTTTATTTACAAGGTTATACAATAATGTTTACAACTTAGTTATTACTTGATAACTTGTAATGAAGTTTACTGCGGTGCGTACCTCATATTTTCACTTTTGTTATCGTCCCAAGTCTTAGTGCTATTCAAATGTTTTTTTCAAAATGTTGCCTTGTTTTGCTTTGAGTTTATATTTTGACTGTCCATAAACCATCACCATAAAGTAGATTATTTACAGTTTTTTACAATCGCTAACATACTTTTGTCCAATCTGTAGTCACATTTTCAAAACTAAACAGAATAAGCACGACATCCCCTTTGTGGACGATACCATTACCACAATATGTGTTGTTTTCACACAATATACAATCAATTAACACGTTTCTAAAACGCTTAAATATTCTTTACATACAAGTTGACCAGAATGATGGATCTTTCTTGACTTGTTTAGAAATGATTTCACACAGCATGCCAGAAATGAAAGTACAATGTTCAAAACCTTAAATACAGTATAAATCCTGTACTTCTGCGACAACAGCAGCTTATTAGCTATATCGAAACATCTGATAACCATTTTGGAATGAACATATCATTGAAACATTGGAAAATAGCTGATTTCCTGTAAATTATGTAAAGTAAACCTACCACATATGCGTCTAAATGTCAATGAAATACATAGCCAGGTTACTATATGTATATCAATGACATGGACATACACTGTAAAAAGGGGATTTTTTGGATAGATTTTGTTCAATGTGTATATAGAACAAGACACAGGAGAGATGATGGAAAAATAATGTCTGGACAAGGGAGAGGAATAGTGGGATGAGGGAGAGGACCAGGGAGAGGAGTAGCTGGACTAGGCAGATAAGTTGCAACAGGGCAATGGAAAAGGAGAAGTAGGAGAGAGGAGTAAGAATGTGTAAGAGCCACCATCATAGACCATGTAACACAGTAAACCATGGTATATCTCTGAGAGAGGCTAGTGAAAGAGTCCAGTCTACTGTAATATCAGACAGTCAACCGTGGCTTCCATTATCAAGGGTTTTTAACATTCTACGTCGCGGATAAGTAATTCTTTGTCTCACAGTAATTGTAGGCCACCAGTCTGAATGCAAATGTGGATTGTACATGTATGTGTATTTCGTTCCTCTAAAGAACCTTTTTATTGCTCACTGGCAGCAATTTCATGTTGCTAATAATGTTATTGAGTGGCAAATCTGTCAATTTTGTTTTACTGTAGGCCTACCTACATTCTATAAAGTAAAGATGACTCATTCACTGTTAGATAGTATGTGCCAAAAACACATTCAACGCTCAAAACATGTGAAGTGGTTCACAGTAAAAGGAAAGTGAATTATAAAAAAACTTTGCAATTCATACTGTCTACTGTATGCAGGTAGAACTGAAACATGAAAAGTAATGACGTTTTTGAAATGCAATCAAATGTTAGGGTTTTGAAAGTCGTGTTATGATTGACTATATGTTGCTCATGGATAGAAAACGTGCTGGTGTTTTGACAAAAGTATTTGATTTTGGGTCTGGTTTGTGGTGTTTTGACAGAGTTAGTGTATGTAGACAAAGTTCTTTTGCATTTTGAAATGTAAAGTCTGTGTTTATTTAACAAAATGTGGTTTTGAGCAGAAAATGTAATATTTGGCTAATTGTGTGATGTAGGTGTGTTGCTGTGTTAAGAGTTTTGAAAAAGTATGGTCAGTATAGGTCAAGGCTTGTTAGCGATTGTAAAAAAATTAACTCAGTAGCATACTATGACGTCATTCAGGTCGTATATTCGTTATTGACCATTTTAAAAAAATAAATAAATTTTTTTATAGAATGTTACCTAACTTGTCTGTCTGTCTGTCTGTGTGCTCTTTCCTACCAGACTTACTGAAACGCTAGAGCAGTTTTCTCTGGGCCCCATTAAACAACTATCCAGGATTAACCAACAGACTCTCGTAGCCCAACCCAACCTGGTGGTTCAGTCAGTCCAGCTGTCGAGTTCGGACACAATGACAGGGGTCCAGTTTACTGCCTCAGCTGGTTAGTGGGACCGCTAATATTAAGTCCTACTGCTACGTTCACTACCACGCTATTGTACTTAAAGCGTGGCTGATAAAACTTTGCTAAACCATCTTACTGGACCATTAAGGGAGATTTGCCATTTATTTAACTCACCCGCAGTGAGAGTCGACAATCATTACTTAACAGAATTAAAGATGGGAAAGTGCAGAGTCATTTGAAATCAAATCATATTAATTTGTATAGCACATTTCATACACAAAGGCAATCCAAGGCTATTCATTTAGTTTTCATCGTCCATAATAGCCCTGTCACTTATGATATTGTCCACTAAAATCGGCAGTTGTTTTATCTTTTAAGAGTTTATTTAGTTACAGTATCATGCTAGCTTTACCATAGTACAGTGTATTGTTCTACTATGAAACCATTGATACAGTAGGAAAGTACTCTTCAGGGAAAGCTATATGTCCTGTATATGTTTTCTGTCAAGTGAAGAGGCAGAATTCATGCATTATTCTGTATATTGGTTAACAATTAAATCATTCTTAATTTTCAGGGACATCTGGTCTGTTTACTGCAGATAGAATTCATCTGGACACCAATGCCTCCAAATTGGTCACAGATCAGACTGGTGTTAGCGAAGTTCAGATCTTTATAAAATACCCTTCAGGTGAGTCCTTGCTGACTTGAGTTCACAAGTTAATGTTTTATTGTAACATTTTTATTACTCTCTAAATGTCCTCAAAGCTTCTGACGATTACTTGTTTCGTTTGTAGTTTTATTAGGCAGTTGTCAACTTTTGGTTCAGTAGTCTTTGGCCATTGATCTGACACTACAACTAACAAAGTAGGGTAAAGGAGCAATATTATCTCACTAAATTGCTGATAATAGGATAAGTGTCAGTAATATTAAACCAAATAGCTGATGTTACCGGTAGGTAAAGAGTCAGTAGCATATTGTATATAAAACTCTAGATATGTATTCTTTAAATATATATAATTTTATATAAAATAAAATAAAATGTTTTTGTATTGCACATTTCATACACAAAGGCAATTCAATGTGCTTTACACAAGGCAAACAGACACACAAGGAAGAAACAAAATAAATAAATAAATAAAAACTGTGTAATAAGAGAAATAAATTTGCTAAAAAGGAACAATTCAGCCAAATGCAATAGAGAACATATACATCTTTAATCATATACGTATGTTTAATCTGTATTTAAAAGGAGTTGGGCTTGGAGTGATACATACCTATTATACTATGCATTGTCACTTAACATCATCTTCACCTATCTTTTTTAGCAACGGGTCGTCAAATGTCTGACGTTTCTCTTGGTGTTGTGCTCTACCAAAACGACCGGTTCTTCACATCAAAGCGCTTTAAAAGCGAATGGGGCACCAGCCGACGCGTGATATCCGGAAAACTTGGAGGAACCAGCAGACTGCTGGTGCCAGATCATGTCGAGATGCTATTCAGGCCCGCTGTAAGCCTATTGAACTATTTATCTTTTAATTCACTTTTAAAGCTAACTCTAAACTTTTAAAGCTAACTCTTTAATAATGTACTTGATAACCAAGTATATAGAAGTAGTTAACTCACAGTCATAATGGTGGCTGAGACCCTGTTTTTTTTTTTTAAATAGCAAGTGGTCTCCATTATTTCCATAAGAGGTGTAATTGTACATTGATTTAAGTTACAACTTTATATTTTTCTTCTAAAATAACCTGTGTCAGATTAAATAATTTTTTCAAGAACTGTTATGATGGAGGAATCTGATCATGGATTTGAACTACCCCATGTCACTTGGACCATGGACTATCAAATCATTGTTATTCTCCCGTTTCACTTTCAGATGGTCCCTAACTCAGATATTTATGACTACGCCTGTGTTTTCTGGGACTATACTACCCAGGACTGGAGCACTCGAGGCTGTAATAAAGTCAATGCCAGCGATAGTGGCGTTTTACGATGTTTCTGCAATCACACCACTAGCTTCTCTGTCCTTGTGGTAAGTGGCCAGGTCACTGGAACTCAATTCAATGAAATCAAGACTCATACGTAAACTCTGCATTAAAATGGAGTTGCAAATTCATGTAAGCAAGGGGTTTGCAACGATCTAGACAGACGTTACCTCAAGACAAATGATCTCTGCTCCTGTTATTTGGATTATGTGTTTTAAATAATCATAGTTCGCACAGCTTTATCACAAACATTACATGAGTAAATATTCTTATAAATGTGTCTGTTTCAAATGGAGGGCGGCTTATAAAACACAGTATTTTGTCTCACCAACACAGCAAAAT
The DNA here is from genome assembly GCA_036023535.2 of Galaxias brevipinnis. Taxonomy (NCBI): domain Eukaryota; kingdom Metazoa; phylum Chordata; class Actinopteri; order Galaxiiformes; family Galaxiidae; genus Galaxias; species Galaxias brevipinnis. The sequence goes on along the minus strand of JAVQIZ010178361.1, from coordinate 2,789 downwards.
GGCCTCCAAGAGTCAATATGAGTCCACACTTTAAAGTGTTAAATACCCTCAGATATTTAACTAACAATAGCTCCAGAACGACACTGACAACGTTATTTCGTGGTGATGGTGCTTCAAGTGTATTTGGGGGTAGTTCATTTGACAGTGGCCATTTTGTTGCATACCTTGATTTTGAATCCATCCTTAATTAACTCCAGTGGTGTTTCAGGATGCTGGGTTTGGAAGACACGCATCTTGGTTGAATTTGAAAAGTCATACATTTTATTTGAGGAGCGTGGGCAGACTACAAAGCAATGAACTGACAATATGTCCAGTGGTGCTACTCTAAGGGATCTTTTGTATTCTCTATTCAGACCTTTAAGAAGATTCACACCTACGCTAAAGCCTTAAACTGGATCAGCTTCGTGGGATCGTTCTTGTCCATCTGTAGCTTGATTGTTACGATATCCTACCACATTGCCACATGGTAAGATATACAAACATCATAAGTAATGCCAATGTTTCATTTAAGGATTTAGTAATGTATTACTAAGGAATAATTAAGTAATTGAACATTTGCAAATAAAACTATGGCTTTGTGTTCTGGCCAAACTGACTATACTCTTCTACGTCATAGGAAGGTTCGAGAGAAAAACACTAGGTACCTCCTGATGAACATCTGCATTTCTCTGACCCTTTTCAACTTAATTTTTGTGTTTGGAATCAATAACCCTGTGAAACAGGTAATGAGGGAAAGATCCCCTTTCCATTTCATACATTTCATACGTTGTTTGTCGGGTCAAATGTCAACGTGATATGAAGAATGTTCTGTTGCAACAGTGTCAACCAGGAATCTTCTTGCATTCTGAAATATCTCAATCATCTATTTCCTACCTCTTTTCTTTAATGTAGTGATGGCACAATTGTAAAATTCGAACACATTTTCTTTTAATCAACAAATATTAACATGTCTATGTGTAAAAAAACAAACAGAATCACAAACCAGAAATCCAGAATGACATCAACATCATCCCCGACTCAGACATGCACACAGCTCCGGATCGTGGACCGTGTACTGCCGTTGCAGTCTTTCTGCAGTACTTTCTGCTGGCCACCTTTGCCTGGAACACGCTGTTCATCACCCGCTTGGTTTATTTAAGAATTAAATCCTACATCAATAAACTCTCCTTTGTCACAGGATATGGTAAGCAGACCACAAGAAAACATTTAATCTTTCTGTTTTTCAAAGTATTTTAGTTTTTGACTGGTTGCGAGGTCATCATATTTGTTTAATCCGCGTTAGAACAATTTAATGAATAAAAAATGCCTGTTAAGATTTCTTTTTTATTGTGGACTATAGATGAGTTGCAGATTATATAACTGCATGACTGTTTATACATACTGTATGTTTTTGCATTTGTTAGTAACATTAGTCCACTTCGGTTCTCCAGCTCCAACATAAACACTAAATTCTTATTCTAAATGTTCTATCATTTTTTGGCCCGTCTCAGGAATACCTGCCGTCATGGTGGCCATTACTTTAGCAGGAACCTACAGAGTCAACAAACCTCTGGGCTACCGACAGGAAGAGTTGTAAGTTGTCATTTTTCTTTTAGCCACACCTCACACAGACCAACCGATTCATTGAAACTAGAACACTCTCTTGAATTTAACACAACTGTAACAAAATATGTTACTTTCAATTAATATATACTTTCAATTAATATAAATATATATACAGTATATATATATATATATATATATATATATATGTTACCATAAACATAATCTATTATTGGCTACTACATGCTATAACTTCAGGAGAGTAAAGTGAGAACAAGAACATTTTTAAGTGAGAGAGATTTTGTAGAATCTTAATATTTGCAGATTGAACTGGTTGTTTCCAATTGTGTCATGTGTCTCATCTCCCCCCCCCCCTTCTTTCTCTCCTCCCCCTTTCTCTCTATCCATATCTCTCTTTCTCTCCCTCTCTCTCTCTTTCTCTCGCTCTCTCTTTCTCCCTCTCTGTCGCTCTCTGCCTCTGTCTCTCCCTCTCTATCGCTATCTCTCTTTCTCTCTCCCTCTCTCTCTCTTTCTCTCTTTGCTCCTCTCTCTCTCTCTCTCTCCTCTTCAGTTGCTGGCTCAATGCTCTGAACAGAGATGGACAGTTTGACTTTGGGATGCCGATGTTCTGGGGGTTCATCCTCCCAGTCGCCCTGATGCTTGTATGGAACATTGGAATGATGTCATACTTTTTATACAAAACAAACAGGAATGCTTCAAGGTAAAGTTTTTATATTCAAATTTCAATGTGTACAGATACATGTATGGTTTGATCAAGTATTACTTAATAAGCTAATAATTACTCTATTTTCCCTGTTATAGAAATAGGATAGGCAAGTATTCAAAAAAGAAGAGGATCTTGGTTAGTTTCTCCTTGGTAATGCTGCTGGGCCTCTCCTGGATCTTTGGTTACCTAATGATGATGAGTCAAGAGAGTGAGGTCACCTACTTGACATTTAGTTTCATGTTCTGCCTGTTAACAACAACTCAGGTAAGCTTGCATAACAAACTTTATGACATTTTTTTAATTACTAAGTATTACATAAGCAATACTTGGATGGCTCAAAAGTACAATGATAATGATTAACCCCCCCCCCCCCCCCCTTAATAAAGATTTTCATGCAATGTGTACCATAAGCGAGGCATGCATAGAAATTTAGATATATTTCTGTTTTTTTCACCCCAAAAGGGTTTTCAGATTTTCTTGACTACCATCCCAACAACTGCTTTCAGGAGACACACCTCCA